>CAUYQV010159616.1:0-27209 GCA_963574575.1 Galagoides demidoff | reverse complement strand
GGCTCGGCGCCTGTGGCTCAATCGGCTAAGGCGCCAGCCACGTACACCTAAGGTGGCGGGTTCGAATCCCCAGCCCGGGCCCGCCAAACAACAATGATGGCTGCAACCAAAAAAAAAAAAAATGGCCAGGCGTTGTGGCGGGCTCCTGTGGTCCCAGCTACTTGGGAGGCGGAGGCAGGACACTCACTTGAACCCAGGAGTTGGAGGTTGCTATGAGCTGTGATGCCATGGCACTCTACCCAGGGGGATAGCTTGAGGCTCCGTCTCAAAAAAAAAAAAAAAAGGTGGTGCCTGTCCCATACACTGAAGGTGGTGGGTTTGAACCTGGCCTCGGCCAAACTGCAACAACAACAAAACAATAGCTGGGCATTGTGGTGGGCTCCTGTAGTCCCAGCTACTTAGGAGGCTGAGGCAAGAGAATCACCTAGCCCAGTTGTTGGAGGTTGCTGTCTGTGAGCTGTGTGATGCCACATCACTCTACCGAGGGCCATAAAATGAGACTCTGTCTCTACAAAAAACAAAAAGCTTTTCTTTCCTTGGGAGCCTTTATTTCTTTTGTTTTCCTCCCCCCTGCATGTGAGCAACCAGCAACTAAATAAAGATGGTTGATTTGATATGTGAGTCTGCCTTATGATAAAAACCCTTTACAAGCCACATTTCTTCCTGGAATGAAAAAAAAAATGTTGATGCAAAAGCCGTATTCATTATGAGGAAAGAGTAACTGCAGTTTGATCTGATGGTGTGTAGTCCTTAACTATTTTATTCTATTTACTTTTGAGTCAGTTTATAAACATCCGGAAAGCAATCGTGTTCATTGTTTACATTCAAGTGTGAAATAATATATTAAATACAGAGTCTTTGTACGATCTCGCTGCATCCTCTCAAGCCATAGCTAGTTTTTATTATCCCAAGGCTGAAACTACCCAAGATCTAAAGAGTTACAAATGCTCACCTTCCTAGCAGCTCTGTCCTAATTCTGTTTAAGGCTATAGTTTGTTCATTATAACGAAGCCATTGATTTCATGGCTTCCGTATTAAAGGAAGAGAAAGAACTTTGTAAACAGCAGGGCTTATTACTTTATATATATGAGACTTGCCTTGCAAATATTTCTAAAGAATTATGTGCTTTTGTCTGGAACTATTAATGAAAATTTGGAGTTCATCAATAGCAGTGGCTCATAATTTGTAATTGAATTATATGTATTTCAACAACTTTTTAATGTGTTTATTAGTTTGTTATTTGGCTGGTATTATAGCAACAATCTCTTCCCCTCACTTTGCTCACCACTACACACCCCATCTAGCTGAGGAATATTTTGGGTTAACATTATATTTGGATTTTATTTAGACAGTGATTCTGTTTGTTGGAGCCTCCATGTTTAAGAATTCTCTGTGGCTACCTTTTTTTTTACCCAGTATAGCATGTGTTAAATTCATTCCTTAGCATCTATGATAGTGACTGAGTTTCTGTTTCTAAAAATTTTTGATGGAAAGAATTACTGTAGAAGGTAGTTCTTTCTTGCTGCTTCACTTTTGGAGACCAGAGTTGCATGCATTACTGTCTGCTGAACTTCTTGGAAGCCAGCCAGTATGTTATGGTGAGTTTCATAGGTAGGTGGTGAGCCACTAAAAGGCTTGCACAGTATTACAACTACTCTAAGGGGAGGAAGCACTTGGAAATTCAGCAGTAAAGCAGCAGCAGCAACAAGCACCCACACGGTAGTAAAGCCAGGGCAGGTTCACGGTTAGCGTATTTCACAGTGGGAGCACAGAGCTTCCCATCTTGCTGCCTGAAGGAGGCAAACCCGAACTGTGCATTGCCAGGGTTTTCTAGTGTCATGTTTATGCCGTTGAGTCATGTGACAGCATTGTACCCTAAGTTGCCAACTCCGCTTTACTCTAGAGGGACCCTTTGCTGCAGAGCTCTCCTCTTTGTGTTTCTTCCTTTCTTTTTATCTTTCTTTTTTCTTGAAAGAGAAAAAAACTGTGCAATGTATGTTCATGCCTACACCATGCCGAGGCGACCCTTAGCAGTAAATAAGCTCTGTATCCCCGAGGTAAGATACTGTTTCTGCTTTCCCTGCACAGTGCTGCTGCAGCACGGAGCTGATCCCAACATCCGGAACACCGATGGGAAGTCAGCCCTGGACCTGGCAGATCCCTCAGCAAAAGCTGTCCTCACAGGTAAGAAGGCAGAGCTGCCCAATTGTTTTAGCTGTGCAACTCCCGGCTTGATTTTATAAGAGTTTTAGGTGCTGAGTTTTTCTTGCCACTGATGAAACTAAACAAATAAATATGCCACTGTCTACTACTTTATTCATTGGCTGCCTGTGTCATTCACTGCTACGCTATCACGAGCACAAGCAGTGAGATTGCTTATTCTCCTTATTACAGCATTCAGTTAGAACATGTACCATTCACTCAGATTTTAGTCATTTCGTGGTTTAGATCATCATTTTTCTGCACATCCTCTCAGTTGTTTGCTTTTAAGACCTTTAACTGTTGAGCAAGCCAGGGCGTTTGTATTGCTGTAAAAGTAGTTTTGATTGGAAAGACAACCTGCTGCCTTATTCCTTGGATGGTTAATTAAATAAAATTCACTGCTGCTTCTCCCTCGCTGCCCGTTTATCCTTTCATCGTATGTTTCCCTTTTGCCTTGATAGCTAAGGTATTTTTAACTGAGGCATGGATTCTCTTTTTACTTCAGTTAAAGTAAATGTGTGGCTTCCGTATTAATTTTGCTAAAGCAAAAGCCAAGAGCCAGCAGACAGGAAATGCTAGACTAGAAAGGATCTCTCATAACAATGTAGAAAATAATGCTCTCGGTTACGTGATCTCGAGCGACTGTTTGCATTGATCTTCATTCTCCAAATGCTGCATTGGTCTATTTTTGTTTTTATTCTCGGCATCGGAATCCTGCTGCCCTTGCCCTCTTTTACTTAACTGACCTTTGTAATTTGGAGCTTCAGTCACTGCAGTGCTAGCAGTATTGTTTCAGGTTGTGTGAAATTAAATGACTTTTAACTACCTTTTCAATTTGCTGTGGGTTTGAAGGAAATTAATCTTTTGTTCTTGTTTAAGTTCAGAGTCCATGCTGTGCATTTTTAGCAAAGATACTGAGGTGAATGGAAAATGTTTATGTACAGAAACCTTGAAAATGTATGGGATTTTGCTTAATTACTCTACAAAGAAAGATAACCTCCCACTGTGCTAAAATTAATATAATTACTGCTAAATCAGAGTGGTATGATTTCTCTCAATTAATGAAAGGTTAGTATATTCAGTTGCTGAATCAAGATAACAAACACTAGAGGAATAAAGCTATTTACTTCCGTATACATTAGAAGAAATTTAATATAAATATACAGTTTTAAATAATGAAATTAAAATACATAGCTTCAGGCCTGATTAGCCTGCAGTGTTTCCGTGTCTTAGCAGAGCCCTGGGCAACAGCCGCAGCTTTACAGCGGTCTCTGACCAAAGGAGAAATACAGTGCCCAGAAACAGTGTTGTAAGTGCTGAGCAAGGCTGCCTCTGTAGCTCAGCGTCCTCCCTCTGACCTTTCTTCCTCTAACTCTCAACACCTGCCTTGTCCATTTGTTACACTGCTTTTAGATCCACTTTCACTTCTCTAAAAGAAAAAGTTTAAATACCAGTTATTAACAAGAAAACTATCTCCTGATTTGTAATAAATTTCAGAGGAGATGATATTAGATGCTATTAGTTTGGGGAAGAACTTTGGCAAAATCGTTCATGGAGGCTGAGGATTCCGGGAGGACAGATACAGTATCTATTAAACTTGATTTGTTAAGCTATCTAGCACTGTACTTTGCTTAGATAGGAAGATAATAAGTTCTTCTTGGTCATAATGCTGATTTCATTAATTTTCTTTTCAAGAATATCTACTTTTTTGGAAATGACATACAATTTCTCAGATATGATTTAAAAGAAAATCAAACCTAGATAGTAGTTAATTTTGTTGAAAATATAACCTACTTGTACTTCTAGGTATCTGTTCATATTATATAATGCAGTGAAATAATACTTAAGTGGAATGTATTCAGAATGTATTTCTGCCCGTAAAGGTTATCTACTAAGCAATTCTTTTCAATGAAATTATGATGCAAGTATTATTTCCAAAGTTAAGGTTAAAATATTGAGCATTGATTTTCAAAAGATATCTTTTAAAAAGAATGTCTTAATTTAGAGTTATTAGAGATTATTTTGAGTGATATGACATTTTTATTCCAGACGCAATTGTACTGTTACTTCCCTTGACTGTGAAGTTTTTGTTCTTAAATATTTTCTCTTGGGAATTTACTTGCTCTACATCTCCTTTCCAATATCCCATCTTTTTATGGTGCTACTTTTATGCATTAGCCAAAATTATGTCCTAGTATTTATGTGTCTTCCTTAAAGGAAATTAATAGAATGACAATCACTTCTATAGAATATATAAAAATATGTGGCTAATACCCTCTTATGCATAAAGAATGCCGGGTTTTTTATAAAACTGTAAAGCAACAGTATGTCCTTAGTTTTACAGTGAAGAGACCCAGAGTCCATAGCCATTTGCTCTGGATAGTGCACTTGGGTGCTTAAAATGCGTAGACTCCTCAGACTCTACTGAGTCATTGTGTGAGTGAATGATCCGTTTAGAAGAAATATTGAGGCGGGGGGTTTCATGTTTTTTGGCTTTGTGTTTTGCTAATGACTCAAATTCTTGGCAGTCAACTAAAGGACTTGGAGATATTTGGGGGTTTTGTTTATTTGGTGTTTTTAAGAAACAAAGTTATGAAGAATCTAAAACAGCTTATGTAAATTTTATTGAAGAGGAGTAAAGTATTGTGGTTATAAGTTTTTTTTATCACAAGAGGCTTTATTATAAATGGGAGGAGGAAAATTATAAGTGTTTTAAAATAACACTTTATCCTTTTTCTCTGACTATTAAAAATGCATTCATTTGGTAATTGAGGAAATAGAAAAAGCGTGAAAACTAAAAACAAATCATTAGTGATTTTACTTACTCCTGATAACATTTTGATGTACTTTATTTATAACCCCTTTTTTCTGAGTACACACATCCTATACTCATCTCTTCTTTAACATGTCGATTAATTATATAAATGTATACACACATATGTATGTTTAATTTAGTTACATGAGTGTTCCCAGAAGGTATAAAGCATTGTTCTGCAATATTAGCATATAATGACTTTATAGTACTATCCTTCCAGGGATCTATTTTAGTTTTTTGAGTAAATTCCCTAGTGTTTAACATTAAGGTAGGTTGTTTTCAGGCTTTATTCTTCTTTGTGAATTGAGAGTCATTTTATCTATTCTGTTAGAATTGTGCTTTTTACCAGATTCAGTCCTCGCATCCACTAACATGGTGGTGATGAAAGGCTATCCTGCGTGTCATATTGTTACTGGACAGCTGCTACATTTAAGTTAAAGGTAGTTGACGAAGGGGCTGTTCATTGACGAGGGCTAGGAGGTAGGGTGTTTATTAGTCATGTAAAGGAGATTCTCGGGGACACAGTGGAGTGGGAGGGTAGAGAGGAGCAGTGAGAAGTTGAGTCCAGAAAAGAGGCAAGAGCACATTGAGACTAAGAGTTTGGAAAAGGACAGATGACCAAAGGAATGTTTATCATTGGCAGGACCAAGGATGATGGAGGTGTAAAGAGGATGAGTTTAGATGTTCACAGAATTGCTTAGATAATTGGTCTTCGTGCCATCCTAATAGATTTAGGGGTGAGGGAATGGGGAAGAAGGATATATTTGCACTAAGGTATCTCAAGAATAAATAAGCTTTAACCTGAATTCACTGCTCTTCTGAGGAAATCATAAGTTAGTATGATTGATGGCAGCCTCCCGGTCTCTCCAGAAGGAATCAGCTATGGCTCAGGCCAGGCGGCAATATGGAGGAGGAGTCTGGTGGATTCTTGTTGAGACTGGATTGGTAAGTCAGCAAAATAGATCTGGAATCCTACCCCCTCTTTTCTATTCCACTGCTTCCTACTGTTTTTCAGATAAGACTAAGGTGTTTAGCATGATCAGGAGAACTGAAATCATCCAGGCCCTGCCTACCTGGGTTTGACTTCTAGGTTTGTCAGGCCAAAATTCAGGATTTCTTTCCTTTCCTCACAACTAGTATCCAACATAACAAAAATTCAGGTTTACCGTTCCTTCCCATCCCCAGTCTGACCATTTCTCCCCACCTTCTCTGGGTCAGCTGGTCCATGCCTTTAACCTCTCTTCCTGCCGTGACAGCAGCAGCCACATCAGGCGTCTCTCTGCCTCTACTTTAACCTCAGTCACTTCTGCTCACTGTGTATAGTGGGAGGGGACTTTCTAAGGCAGCTCCACGATCAGACAGTTCTTTACTATATTCCCCTTTATTACTCTGGAATAAAATCCAACTTCTTTAACCATGGCCTGTCATGATTAGGCTCCTGCCTGGCAACTCTCTGGCACTGTCTTCTCCCTTGGTCTCTGCTGCAGCTGCAGCTGGCTGCTTGCTGTCCCTCAGTTGCAGCCTTTTTCTGTTTCTGTGCTCATACGTCCTGTTTACTAAAACTGGAACACTCCCCACAACTTCCTCAGAGATGCTTCCTTGTCCCCAGTCCTCTGAGATTACTTTATTTTCGTCATGGATTTATTGATACCTGAAATTGCATTTTTTGTTGCTGTTTGCCCCAGTAGAAGGGAAGCTTCATAAAGGTTTGGACTTTGGTCTGTCTTGTTCACTTCTTTAAGATTAAAATGATAGAATGGGCTGGGTGCCCATAGCTCAGTGGTTAGGGTGCCGGCCACATGCGCTGGGGCTGGTGGGTTTGAACCTGGCCTGGGCCTGCTAAACAAATAAACAAACAAATGAGATAGCCAGGCATTGTGGCAGGTGCCTGAAATTCCAGCTACTGGGGAGGCTGAGGCAAAAGAATCTCTTGAGACCAAGAGTTTGAGGTTGCTGTGAGCTGTGATGCCATGGTACTCTACTGAGGGTGACAAAGTGAGACTCTGTCTCAATAAAAAGAAAAAAATGATAAAATGATTAAATGAACAAATACATCTGAGGTCTGATTACTGGTAACTAAGGACAACATAGTTTCTAGGTTGTATAAATACTTCTTAACCATTAATTACATGACATCACATGCTATTTGTAATACTCTTAATATATTTTCTATTTCCTGAAAGTGGTTTTGGATTGTTTATAGTTGTGTACATCTATTAAAATATAAGTGCACTTACAAATGTTTTCATTGGTATGATGGATGAGTTTTACTGAGTTTTATCAACAGATTCCTTAGATGGCTCCTTTGATTGAGAACATTCTGATTCTGGAAAGATAAAACTGCCTGCAGCTGTCACATCAGACATCCAGATGTCAAATCAGGGCCTAATTTTTACTCTTTCCTTTTGGCCCTAGTTCTGTTAATATGCTGTTTTGCACAATAGCTATTTTACAATCTGACAATTGTATACCACATGTAGTATGTTTTTGCTATCAGCCCACATGATTTGACAGATTTCTCATGCCATGAATTTGAAGGTAAGGAGTTACTTATATCAGTTGCTGGCAAGCCCAGTTACATAGCAGGCATCATAGAAAATAGACCATAAGCAGCCACCACCCTGATCAGCTGTCAACATCGAGGCGGGGCCTTCCACCTGCAAAAAGACTGTGACTTGCTAAAAGCTCAGATGATCATTACTATTTTTTAGAAATGAAGTATTTTATAAATAAGATGTATAAAAATTTTAAAGATATAATACTATTACATGTTCAATACAGTATTGAATAGAAATAACTTTGATATGAAGTGGGAAACAAAGGCTAAAGGTTAAGTTGAACACCAGTAGCCAATGGGAGCACCAGTGAGCCGCCCACTTATGCCTCACGTTCCATTATTGGAATGGTAGTGATGTGGGAGTTACTAATATTCTACTGCCCAAGGTCATCGCCAAGGTCTGATTTTTCACATGTCTGCCTCTCAACGGTACATGTTATCATGTGGTACACAGAGTTAGTGACTGCTGCAGATCCTGGTATGCTGGGAGCTTGTCAAAAAAGTCATGCAAAAAATTCAGAAGTTTCAATCTCTGGCATGAATGGGTTAATCAATCATGCCTATGTAATAAAGCTTCCATAAAAACCCAAAAGGTCAGTTTGGGGAGCTACTGGACAGCTGAATCCACAGAGTTCCTGGAGGTTGCGTCAGCGAGGCCAGGGAAGTTCCACTGTCCCTTTCCATCCTTGCCCTATGCATCTCTTCATCCTTTGTAATATTCTTTATAATAAACCAGTGAATGTATTTTCTTGAGTTCTGTGAGCCACTGTGGCAAAAAAATTAAACCCCAGCAAAGAGTTGTGGGAACCCTGATTTGTAGCTGGTGTATGACCAAGGGCTGGAGTTGACATTGGAGGTGGAGGGCGGTCCTGGGGGCTGAGCCTTCAACCTGTGGAATCTGATCCTGTCCGCAGGTAGAGCGTGCTGGAGTTCAATCAGAGGACACCCAGCTGGTAGCCAGTGCAGAATCGCTGGGTTGGTACCCGAGGAGGGGGGTAAAAACCCCACATTTGGTGACAAATGTCTTCTGTGTGGATAGTTGTGGTATCAGAGCAGAGGGAAAACTGTATTTTCTGCTGACTGTTTGCCTATTTTATTGCCATACTCAAGAAATTGACGTGGTTGGAAAAAAATACATAGCTAATTGTTTGGTTTTGTTTTATAATCATAACCATGAATCTCAAATGGGTTTTTATCCTTGCCTCAACCATTTCTCTCCTCAGATCTTTAGCACCCCTTGGATTCCTTCCTTTGAATCAGCAAGGTCGATATTGCCCATCTGTGAAAGACCCTCCGTGAGGCCCCTGCCTCCCAATTTACAGTGCTGACCTCTGTGTATCCACTTGACCTTGCCGACTCAGAATTCTTCATCACTTTATCCAGCCCTATTGCCATGCATATCAAACTCGAACCACATTCTTCCCCTCCTTTAGACTAAAGAGAAATGGTACTTTATTCTACTCAGTTGCTTAGGCCAAAAACCTACAAGTCAGACTTGATTCTTCTTTTTCTGATATCCTGTGTTCAGCTCATCACCCAGTTGTATTAGTTTTACCTCCAAAATCTATTCCAAATCTATTTTTCTCAGTCTCTGCGACTGCTATGAAGCATTGGGTTGATATCAGGCCCAACTGAGGTGTGGTCTTTAGTCTGGTTCTGGTGAACTGTTGATTTCTGGCCTGCGGTAAGATGAGAGACTGGCCCCGAATCCAAATCAGATACAGTACTAAGTGCACCTTTAGCTTACTGGAGGTTTTTTAAACAGCGAGACCTCCATGATGAAGACGAGTGCATTCTGACACACACTCCTGCTCTTCTTGCAGACCAGTGACACAGCAGACCAACTCTTTTAAGTACAGTTACGGGCCTAGACAATTGCTGTTAGCTCCTGCCTATTCTACACCAGACTTCCTTAAGCCTGTCTTTAAGACATAAATTGTTTTAGAACATTAAATTAGTTTATTTCATTCACCTCCTTAAAATTCATTTTGCTGGAATGAAATTTGAACTTTTTATCTTTCCCGACCTGCCCATCTCACAGCGTTGATGTTGCTCTTGCTACTCCAGCCACTGACCAATCCTTCCTATGGGCCAGGTTGGTTTCTGTCTTGGATCCTTTCCTGCCTTCTCTGTTCTCTCCCCAGAGTGCTGGTTTCTTTGTTTGAAATACTCCTTTCTTCAATTCTTCACCTATTTCTGAGGATGTTTAGGTCTTAACTTAAAAATTACTACCCTCAAATAAGCTCTTTGTGACCCTCATATAAACATAGGGCCCAGCTACCGGTTACCCTTTATATCTGCCTCTGTCGCTATCTGCAGTGATTTCATTTACTTACTTTCCTGCTATTTATTGCCTGATTACCACTCCAGCCTTTCAGAACTGGGTTCTCAAGGAGTGGGATTTTTTTTCTTCTGTGTTCATTGCTGGGCCTTTGTTATGGTCCCAGCACTTAATATACATTTGTTAAATGAATGATCATTTAGAAGATGGGTGCTTCGTAGGCTGGCACTATTTTATCATAAGGGTGCAATGTGGTAAAATAAAAACAGGAGTCTAAAACATACAAGAAATGGTATCTATCAGGCAGGCAGGCTGGAATTGACAATAAGAAGATTTGAAAAGGGACCTTTGGTAAATTATCTAATCTGCTGGTTGTTGGTTTGTTTATTATTCTGTGGATCCCAGAATCTGCAAGTTCCACTTTCAGCTGCTGTTAAACAAACTAACAAACTTATTCTTTATAAGATTGTTTAAAAAAAAAATTCCCATCGTATTAATAGGAGAAAAAAAAAGAATCTCTTGTGTATAAATTAATGCTGCATAAAATGTCCCATTATACATTTCATAGTATGCGATGTCTGGCCCATCCAGACTAGTACCCTGATAATAGCTGTTGTTACTGAAGAAAAATTATAAATAATCAGTTGTCTGCAGACTATATTCAGAATTGTCACTGGGCTTCTGTCATCAAGGCAGGATAATCCTAGATGAATGAAGTAATCTCCCAAGAAGGAGATTCTGAAACTCTTCTGTTCAGTTGGTGTTGATTGACTGCCTAACGCTCCAGATACACCCTCAGAATTGTTAGAAATCTGTTTGATAATTTCATCCAGAAATTCTTCACTACATCTAATGAAGTGCCTCCCCTTTTTACTGTATTGTTCTTCCTCTTGATGAAGCAGCATATACAGTCTTTTATACAAGACTATTACTAAGTTGCTTATTTTGAAGCAAAACCAGTTTCATTCTCTTGATTCTCATGAGGCCGTTATGTTGAACTGGAAATTCTTAGTTGGATATTAGAAGCCTCATGTCTGCAAATGTGTTGATTTCAAAGATTTCATTTAACGTAAATGAAAATCATAAAGCAGTTTTCGTAAGGTTACATAGCAAGAATCCTCTTGTGCTTCTTAAATGACCTTCCCCTATCCTTAGCCCTAGCATTATCTTAATAGTGAGCCATTTTAGGGTGTGTTAGGCCAGACAAAAGATTGAAAACCATACGAACCTTAGAATAGTTGTACTCCATTGCAATGTACTTATTGCTAATTGGTTTATAAAATAAGTTGTTATCTAGTATAGTGGGAAAAAATCACTAAAAACTAGACTACTTTGGGGTTCTATCATGTAGATAAACAATCTGTCACTCTCTGTTTTTGGTGGGCTTAATTAGGTATCACAGTCAAAGGATAAATCTATCTTCTTTTAAAACATTACAAGTTTTCTCCCATTAATTCTGGTCCATGCAGTTTTAAGTTGTATATTTATGAGCTTATTGTTATTTGATTTTTTGCTTTTTTTTAAAATTTGATTTTTTGTTTTAGTGTTTACAGTCACAGAAGACTTTTCCAAACTAGGGCTAAAACAAAATCTGACATGGTTAGTTGATTTTTTCAAGGAAAGTGACAAGTTTTTTTTATTTTTTTTATTTTTATTTTTTGAGACGGAGCCTCAAGCTATCCCCCTGGGTAGAGTGCCATGGTATCACAGCTCATAGCAACCTCCAACTCCTGGGCTCAAGCGAGTCTCCTGTCTCAGCCTCCCAAGTAGCTGGGACTACAGGTGCCTGCCACAACGCCCGGCCATTTTTTGGTTTCAGCCATCATTGTTGTTTGGCGGGCCGGGCTGGGGATTCGAACCCGCCACCTTAGGTGTATGTGGCTAGTGCCTTAGCCGCTTGAGCCACAGGCGCCGAGCCGAAAGTGACAAGTTTTAAAGAATTTTCAACATGGATCCAGCTGTAGAATACAGATAGTTATGAAATGGCAATAATGTGTACTCCAGTGGTTTACTCATTTACAAACCTTATAAAGAAAGGAGATTAACATTGGCTTCTCTCTTCAAAAGTAATCAAATTCTTCATTAACATGTTTGACAAAGCTTTGGGCACCTTATTAGTGGCAGTTGTATTTGTTATTATTGTGTCCCCAGAAAACTTTAATGATATTAAAAGCTGAAATTTGTAATTAGACCTTTGATAAGCAGAAAGATTCCAGACTTCATGTATTAAAATGTAATGAAATTTTTATAGATTATACTGTTCAATTCAAATTCAGCAGTTCTTCTTGCCTCTGAATTGTGTTTTAAACCACTGGGTAATGCAGTTGAGCTTTTTAAATTGCATGAGTCATATGTCATTGCTAATGTCAAGCTTCTCTGCTGCTATTTCTTCCAATTTTTATTACTTTTATTTGAAAATTTTCTAACTTACAGAAAAGTTTTAAAAATAGTAAAAGGAATACTTAGATACTCCTTACATAGATTCACCAATTATTAACATATTCCAGGTTTGTTTTATGTCTTTTCTCTCCATATGTATTGTTTTTGTTTTTATTCTCTGAACCATTTGAATTACTTGTGGTGCTTCTTGCCCAAATATTTTAGTGTGTATTTTCTAAGAATAAGAAAATTCACTATGTAATCAGATAATAATTTATCACACTTAAGAAATTAGGATTTAACACAATATTGCTGTCTAATGGACAATTTGTCTTTCTATGTTTTATAAAACTATTTCTTAGCCTATGCCCTTTCCCATCAATGTCAGGTAACTTGATTTTCTTTCAAGAACTTTTGAGCTCTTTGAACTCTTCCATGGGCATTTTGAAATTGGCATATCATTAAACTTGTATTTAATTGTCACCTTTATTCCACAGATGTTCTTTGCATCTATTGCTGTTTTCTTGTACTTCCTTCACTTTGGGTTCACTGATATTACTCCTGCCTTCATCTGTGCTGTGCCTTATGAGATAGTTGGATACAGTAGTGAATATGGAAAATAGTGCCTTACTATTTATTAATACGTTAGGTGCTTTAAAAATTTATGATGAAACTTTTAAAAGTCAAATGAAGACTTTTTAATCCCCCTTCCAGAACTGTACTGCTGACTTACCTAAAGGAGTTGAATGCATTGGTGATCCAGACTGGATTTTCTAAGAGTTTATAATTTTCAGCAATAAACATATATAAGCAATAGGTTATTTTTTATTTATAATTGCAAAATATGAGGGGAGGAGGGAGGATGGGACCACACCTATGGTGCATCTTACAGGGTTCATGTGAAGTTTACCAGGTGTAGTATATAAATGTCTTAATACAATAACTAAGAAAATGCCATGAAGGCTGTGTTAACCAGTTTGGTGAAAATATTTCAAATTGTATATAAAACTAGCACACTGTACCCCATGACTACATTAATGTACACAGCTATGATTTAATAAAATGAATAAATAAATAAATAAAAATAAAAAATAGAAAAAAATAATTTCAAAATATTAGAGCCTACTTAATGCCCAGATATAGGAGTTTCATTGAATACTCTGTTGTACATTCACACAATATTTTACATCTGTAAAATGATGAGATTCTTTACAAACTACTGATGGATTGCTTTCTAAGATATGTTGTTTACTGAAATACAGTACGAAAGAGTGTTTATAATACGCCATCTTTTCCCAATCACCCTAGCATTCGTACCTTTGAGTGGTCCTCTCCCACGCTGTACCAGGGTTATTCTGTGTGACCAGTAGCATTCAGTAGAGGTGAAGGTATGTCATTTCCCGATGAGCATAAAGACCACGGCTCTTATCTTGGGTTCTGTCTTTCTCATTCTCTTGGATCACTTTCTATAGAAGAAGTAAACTGCCCAGAGAGAATCCCACGTGGGGAGGTACTGAAATCTCTGGCCGCTAGCCAGTGAGCAGCCAAGGCCTGCCAACCACCCCGTCACAGTGCTTGGGAGCAGTTTTTCAGGTTAAGCCCTTGAGATAAGGTTGCCCTGGCGGCCCACAGCTTGGCTGTAACCTTGTGAGAAATGCTGAGTCAGAATCATCCACCTGACCAGTCTAGGATTCCTGATGGTCGGAAGCTGTATGAGAGAAGATTGATTCTTTCAAGCTGTCAAGTCTTGAGGTAATTTGTTAGATAAAAATCGATGTGTCTCTGTGTGTGTGTACCCGTGTGCCTGTGCAAAATGGAACATAAGAAAGATAAACCACAGAACATTGAAATTGGTTACCCTTAAGGAGATAAGGATTCTGGAAAGGATGTTGGGGTTAGGTAAGACATTAACTTGAATATGCCGTATTGGGGTATAATTTTAATTTTTAGATGCATATTGATGTTCTGCATATTAAAACAATTAAATTAAGGAAGGGAAAAAACCTAAAATTTGAATGTAAATGAAAACAAACCATCTTTATTTCAAATAAATAACTACACTGAAGGAAATAAAGAACTAATCTAAGTAACTTTTGAACGTGTTTTTTCATTTTATGCCCTCAGTAAGGGTATGAAGGAAGAGAAAAAGGTAATTTATAACAATCCTTAAGTTCTTTTTATTACCTTTTTTGTTTGCTTTGGCACTGTGTGGTATAGTAATTCTGAAACTATTTTAAATATATTGTAGGATTGAGCAAGTGAGTACGTGTGTTGGAAGCCAGGGTCTTGCTATGAAAGAAATGTAAAAAAAATGAAGTAGGGAAGACAAAAGAAAAGCCTGCAGAGCTGGACTGAAGGCGTGGGTGTCAGAGTCTGGGGGGAGAAATCTAGTTCTGCTACAGAAAAGACTTAAAAGCAGCGAGACCCCAGTAGCAGTGGAACACACCTGCTGCCCCGACTGGGGCTTCTACATGCTTTTCCCATTTTCCTACGTGCTATTTATTAAAAGGCATCAGAACTCTGAAAAAATGACTGATTCAAAGCTAGGATGTAAAAAGAGCCTGGAACATCTTATTATGCTAGAAAGTAGTGAAGTGCTCGAATGATGCGGACGTAGGAAAAGAGCACAGAAGACATGTTAAAGGAGCTCCCTCTGACCAAATCTGTGATGACTGACCAGCAGAATAAGTCATGATAGGATGGATTATATAGCCCGTGTATAAAGGGAATAGATACATTCATACAGAGATCAGTGAGTGGATGGGGAGGGGCTCTTTACTGTAGCATGCCTACTAATCAATGTGGAAGGACTATTGGAGTTAGAAAATCACCATCTGCAGCCATCATAGTAAAGACTGATTAGGACAAGACTCAACAGTGGCTGCTAAATCTCAGGGGCCAAGGTGGATGAGCAGCAGCATGTCTGTTCAGAAGTTGTTTGTTACTTGGGAAACTATGCATTGGAGAAATCTGATAATACCTTTATTGGCTATCAAAATTAACATCACACAAACCTTGTATGTTGGCAAATATAATCCCTGAGAGGGACACAGCATCTCCTATGTGGTATTCTAGGCAGGAAAGATAACTAAATCTCATGAGAAAACATGAGACAAATCCTAATTTAGGTGCACTCTGCAAAATAATTAGCCGGCGTTTTTCAAAAATGTCCCTGTCTTGACAGACAAAGGCTAAGGAATTATTCCAAATTAAAGGAGACTAAAAAGACATGACAACTAAATGCCAAAAAAAATGATCCTGAGCTGGATGAGAAATACGCTATTAAAGATACAATTGACAAAATGAGATGATGTACCCTGTATTAGATAAAAATACTGTACCAGTGTTACCTGCATATAATTACTGTCCTGTGGTTATGTAGGAGAAATCTTGGGTTTTGGAAAATAGGCACTGAAGAATTAAGGGCAAAGAGAATCTTCTGAAATGGTTCAGAAAAATTGAGTGTTACATATACATATGTATAGACAGAGAGATTGAAGAGAGAGGACATGAATTATATAGAAAATATTAGAAGTTGGTAAATCTGGACAAAGGGCAGTAGACAGGAGCCCTCTGTACTAATTTTGCAAGTTTTCTGTGGTTGAAGTTTTTCTCTGTATTTTTAATTAGTTTTAAATAAACTGTTTTTAGAAATTATCCTTCTAGCCCCTTCCCCCCACAGAAAAAGGACACAGATGATAAGATTACATGGTCACCATATCTATCCTAGCTTTTCTAGTTTTTGACCTTAGATAGCCTCTTTTTTGAATTGTTAGTGTTTATGAAAAGGTCAGCCTTTTTTTCTTTCTCTGTATATTTTATTCTGATTACATTGATGGTCTTTTTTATTCATTATTCTCTCAGAATTAAATGGTTGTTTCTTTTCTATGACTAAAGTTAACACTTCTTAGGCCTCATTTTATTTAGATCAGAACATTTTATGGGCATTGTTGATTTCCCTTGTTCTTTTTCTTTTTTATATCTTTTTCTGAAGAAAACTATTAGGCATTCATTGAGGTTGTTTTGAAGCAAATGTCTGTACCTTTTTGTCTTAGTTTTTCCACAAGTCCACAATGGATTCAGTTTTATTCCTAATTGGGTAAGAATACATTCACTTCATTCTCGAGGGTACATTTCCTTAGTTGGACACTGGATGGGAACTAACTACCGGTAGCTTTTGAACCTAATTAGCATTCTTAGCTTTATGCATACAACTGTGATAGATAGGTAAAAAGTATTTTTCTTTTCTCAGAGAAAGGATCAGAACTAATTGGAATGTCACAAATTTAGAGTGTCTTAATATTGTACAGCTGATCATCAACTTCTGACAGTTTTAGAATAGCTAGACTTTTTTGATATGGACATTGAAAGTCATCTGATTTGACAGCCTGTTTGGGCACAGAGAATAATATACTCAAGGCTTTTTGAATGAAAGTAGAAAAGGTATAATTATCTCAAGTACCTGAGCATGATTTTATATATGGAAATTTATTTTAAAGAAGTAATATTTAGGATATTAATTAGACGAGAAATCAATCCTAGGTAAGGAATGTTTTACAAAATGTAGACTCTCCACTGATCTGTGGATTATCAGAACTCAGTCATCTCCTGTTTGCATCATAACTGTTTTTCTTGCTGAAGACAAATAACATTCTGTGTACCAGTTTTTGTTTATGTTTTTTCCCTCAGGTTTTTTCTTTGTGGGGAAAATGTATTGTTGTTTATAATTTTAGTTCTATGTATTTGGGTCCACTGTTTGAAAATGGGCCCCAGGTGAGTGAAAAAGAATCATTTTTTCTGTTGATGTTCTAATCTTTCCATATATTGTTTTTCTATTATTCTATTACCTTCCAATGCACTGAGAGTGAATGATATATTGCTTATGACAGGACATAAAAATGACTCTTGTTTTTAAGAAGTTATTAGAATGCCAGTGGCAAGAACAGAAAAACAGACATATGAGAATATCCTTTTCTCTAGAAGAGCAACCAATTTTCTCAACTTGTTTGAAAAATAAGTCTTCTTTTCATTTTAAAAATCTAATAAGGGCAAATAAAATAACCACTTGCCTATACTCTTCGTAAAAGAAAAACAAAAACATACCAAATAGAAATATGAATGATCATTTGTAGAAGAGAAATTTTGGCAGGAATAGAGAAGGGAAAGAAACTCAATTACAAATGAAGCAATATTTAAACAGCTTTAGACTGAGTACCATCACACCGAAAGTTTGCAATTTGATTTGTTTCTTTCTCTAAAGGTTATATTTTATACACACCTTTCTTAATATTTGAATTCTTAAGTAGGCAATATTTAAGATCTTGAAAGACTAGAGTTTCATAGAATATTTTTTGATCCTTTTGTATTTAAATTTCCTTATGTTTACCTTAATTATGGCTGTCGGTGTTTCTCTCCCCATTATTTAAGGTACATCTTGGACAAAATGCTCTGCTGGAATGTGAGTGATACTTGGAATTATAGCAGTTTCAGTTTATAGTTTAAGACCTAAAAATTTTCTCATCTTCTGGAGCAAAAACAGCTATGATTAGGAAGCCACATACACACCAACGCCTTTTACATGATTTTTTTCCCCCTAGAACAAAGGAGACAGTGTTACTGAGTGATAGTTTATATATTTTGTTTCTGAAAGAAAAGAGAATTGAAAAGATCATTCTAAATTTTTTTTTTTTTTTGCATTAGACCTTTGTTTTTTTTTTTTGAGATGGAGCCTCAAGCTATCCCCCTGGGTAGAGTGCCATGGCATCACAGTTCATAGCAACCTCCAACTCCTGGGCTCAAGCGAGTGTCCTGCCTCCACCTCCCAAGTAGCTGGGACCACAGGTGCCTGCCACAAGGCCTGGCCATTTTTTGGTTGCAGCCATCATTGTTGTTTGGCGGGCCCGGGCTGGGGATTCGAACCCGCCACCTTAGAGTATACGTGGCTGGCGCCTTAGCCGATTGAGCCACAGGCTCTGAGCCTGCATTAGATCTTTATATGTGATACTTCTCAGAGGAAAAATGATTAGGAAAAAGTTGAAATGACAATTTACCCAAAGAATGAAAATAAATGTTTCCCCTAAGAAGTACTGAAAATGTGAAGCAGAAAATTCTTTGAATGTATGAAATGTCCTACAATTGGTGAGAAGATTGGCATATTATAACAGAATATTAAGAAGAATGGCATATTATAATTTATAATGGAAAAGAGAGGATAAGAATATATACAAAGCCCTACAATAGAGAAATGAATGTACAAACATTATAAAATTGGTGCCCAGAGCACAGGACAAAAGAACACTTAAAAGAATGAACAATGGCAGGAACTGTCTTCAGACTTAACTAAAAAGAGATAGAAGCAAGGATAGTATGTTCTCAAAATTTTACCAGTAGATTTAGGCCTCACAAAAAATTGTTGTCTAACCCAATTCTATTATTAATTTTCTTCTCACGAACCTGATTTGAAAAGTGTTGTCAGACTTTTATCATCTCACTTTGCCAACAGGTTTGCTATTGTCCAATAGTATGATATAATTAAATCTGAATATTCTCTGTATTATTCAGAGCAAGTTAGGTGCTGCTGTATAAATTCTTTAAGATTAAAAATTTAGGAAAGTGACTGGGATCAGAGGGTAATGCCTATAATTCTAGCATTCTTGAAGGCCAAAATGGGAGGATCGCTTGAGGCCAGGAATTCTAGATCAGCCTGAGCAAGAGTAAGACCTGACTCTACTTAAAAAAAAAAAAAAAAAGAATTTAGAAAATATTAGTGGAGTGTGATGGCACATGGTCATAGTTCCAGGTACTTGTGAGGCTGAGGCAGGAAGGGTCTTTTGAGCTGGAGTGTGCTGCTCAAGTGAGCTGTGATCACGTCACTGAACTTTGTCCTCAATGAGAGAGCAAGACTTGTCACAAAATAAAAAAAAAATAAAATTAGGAAAGGTAGTTGATTTTTCAAACCATATCCTTTCTAGTCCTATCTTTACTTCGTATAAAAACCCATTAAACTTTCAGTGAAGCCACATTTATAAACTGTCAGTTGTTTAAGCATGGGAACAGCTTATGAGCAGTTTTTATTACTGGGGTGTGAGAGCAGCTTTTTTTGTTGTTCTGTGGTTCGTTTTTTTTTTGAGACAGAGTCTCACTATGTCGCCTTGGGTAGAGTGCCGTGGCATCACAGCTCAGAGCAACCTCAAACTCTTGGGCTTAAGCAATTTGCTTGCCTTGGCCTCCCAAGTACCTGGGACTATAGGCACCTGCCACAACCAATGCATGGCTATTTTTTGGTTGCCATTGTCATTGTTGTGTAGCTGGCCTGGGCCAGATTTGAACCCACCATCCTCAGTGTATGTGGCTGGTGCCCTACTCACTCAGCTGTGGGGCGCTGAGCCTGTTGTTCTGTTTTCTGACTACTCATTTCTCTGTAGGCTGAAAATGAAACTTACTTATGAAATGATGAAGTATATATAGTTACTTACAAGGCTCTTTGGTTTTTCCTAAGTACATTTCAAACTGTATCTTTTTATCATATAGAAGACTGTAATGTATATTTACTATGTTTTTTTGTATTTATTGCTGTTCAATAACTTTTGTATTTTGGATTTAATTAATTAAACTTCATTAATTACCAAGGCTCTTCCTCAGAAACTGGTGAGTTCTTGGTGTCCTAGGGGATTTTGGCTCTTGTTAATGAGTGTATTGGGGTCAGGGGTGAGTTGAAGAGTGTGGGGAAGCAAAGAGCTTCTAGTACTTGCAGTTGCTAAACTTAGAATCTTCCATTCGTTCTTATTGGTGATACCCATTTAATACTTACATTTTCCAGTAAATTATGTAAAACCTGATGTTCTAAAACCAGTCAGGAAAGTTCAAGAGCAAGAGGAAATGTGGTTTGACTTACTGAACAAAGGATAACTGTAGACCAGCACCATTGGCTGCTATCATCTTTTATAGTATATGTGAACTCTTTAGCTAAAAAGTACTTGGGAATGTACTTGTAAAAGTACATGGAATATATCAAGAGGGCCCACTGGTAATTTTGATATTCTTATTTCTTGATTATACCAAG
This sequence comes from Galagoides demidoff, assembly GCA_963574575.1. Classification (NCBI taxonomy): domain Eukaryota; kingdom Metazoa; phylum Chordata; class Mammalia; order Primates; family Galagidae; genus Galagoides; species Galagoides demidoff. The sequence continues at coordinate 6,913 of CAUYQV010159616.1, read as the reverse complement.
GTTAAGCTTATCCTTAAATAAGGTATCTTAGTTCTATAACAATACCACAGACTAGGTAACTTATAAAGAAAAATTTATTTCTCATAATTCTGGAGTCCGGGAAGTCCAATATAGTGGGTATTCTTGCTGTGTCATTCCATGGCCCAAGGCGAGAAGAGAAGAGAAAAAGAGATGAGACCAAGCTAAGCTCATTCATTCTAAAACAGGTATCCTCAAACTGTGGCCTGCCTAGGACATTTATCCGGCATGCCGGGTGTTTTTGCTGCTGCTATCTGTTCTGCTCAGCAGCTGACTCGTCCCAGGACCTGCAGTCCAGCCCTCCAACGGTCTGAGGGACAGTGAACTGGCCCCCAGTTTAAAAAGTTTGAGGACTTCTGTTCTAAAAGAATCCACTCTTATGACAACTAACCCACTCTTGTCATAATGGCAGTAATCCATTCATCATGACCTAATCACCTGCTAAAGGTTCCGCTTCTCAACACTGTTGCATTGGGGATTAAGTTTTAAGATGCACACTCTGAAAGACACATTCAAATCATAGTATAAGGCTGTGCTATTTGAGTTATTTAAGGACGAATTGTTTACCCAGAGCATTTTTAGTTAGACTATGTGTGTTTATTTAATTGGAAAGTAAGTTACTATCTGCCTGCATCCATTATATTCAAGAATTTTCTTGGTTATATGGATGGAAATGATTAAGAATTAAATTTGACACAGTAAGAGTACCGGAAGACAAGTGCATCATTTGTATCAATTAAGTATTTCTTTTGAGGAAGAAAATAGCACTTTACACATAGAAGTTAACCTGATATGGCTTGGCCCTGTTGTTCTGTTGGATTGGAACGATTTCACGGAACATCAACATTAGACTGGGGCACTCAAGACCATGATTAACTGATATAAAACAAAACCACTTCATGTTTCTCTAAACACAGATAAAAACAAAGTTGCTGTGTGATCCACAACATACAGCATGGAGATCCATTATTTCCATTTTCTAATAGCATCCATTTCAGAACAAACCTCTGTTTCCTTAGACCTCTCCCGAATCTCCCAGCCAAAGCCCAAATGCTGTAATCTTATCAATGCTTTCTAACGCTCTGTTACCGATACGCTCCAGTCTTCTCCATGGTGTGTATTCCTGGTGGTCTTTGGCTTAAGATATTTCTTAAGGTACAGATTACTCCCTCTACATGTAGTAGTTAAATTGTTTATTAACTTTTTGTATATACATGAAGCATATTTTCAACTCAGGATGTTTGTTACCACTTGCATATCAGGTATTTTGGTGGCTGTTACTTATCTAATGATAAAAAAAATGATAAAAAAATGATAAAAAGGGGACTGTCCCTGCCGTTTAGGAAATTTCAAACTGAACAGCTGATAAATTCTCATGGAATATAAAAGTGAGTCTGATTTATTTATGAATGTCTTTCCCATAAAGTATAAACAGTGTGCTTATTTTTTAACCATAATTTAACAAAAGGAATAAAAATGCTTAAAAGTTTGTTAATTTTGTGTAGGTCATTAGATTCTAGTTGCCTTTGCGTAATACCTTTACAAGATTTAAGTTTTTGGAATTTATTCACAAAACCTCTAGTGACACAGAGTATTCCTAACATTATTTCTTTGAGAAAAAAAAAAAAACTTACTCTGGGAGCATGTTTTTTACGTGTTGGCAGAGAGAGACATTCAGTTTGCCAAGTCAGTCATAATGATTTACCCAGAGCCACCTGATGGCCAGTTATGATAATATATTATCTGTCCTTCCTAAAAGAACTTCTGGAATTACTGTCAGTTCCATCATCTGCCCTAGGATATATCTATCTATCTCCACAAATCGTTTTCTTGAAGATGTGAAAGTTTCTCAATGCAGTCTGTGTCTTAAAAACTATAAATCTTACACAAGGCAGGGAATTAATCTGAAATGTTTCTTCACCAAGTGTTCCTACGTTCCTAGGGAAATCATTGGATTTAACATTTTCACCCTTCCAGACTGCTACAGATAGTTCTTTACAAGCTCGATGTAGAAGTGTTTGACTTAAATCTTTTAAGGTTCTCAAGATAAGTAAACATTAGCCTGTCAAGAATTCAAAAACAAGAATTCAGTTCATTTTGAATGAATTCAAAATGTCGCGTGAGATTTTTTTACTCGCTGCAAACCTCTTGGTAGTCTTTGTAACCAATCTATGTCATTATGTGCAAATGCTATCATGCAAGTGGCTGATTCTATCAATTAAGCAACATTTACTCAAAATGGATGTGTGGTACCTTTTGCTAGCACAGAATGAGAGATTATATAAAGAGAGAATAGTTTTTATTAGTTGAACAATACTAGTTTTCCTTAATTATAGCATTCTCTCAACTGTATGAATGTTAATACATGACCACAAATTAGAAATGTGAATTTATTTGTAGCTCTTTTTTTTTTTTTTTTTTTTGAGACAGAACCTCAAGCTATCCCCCTGGGTAGAGTGCCATGACATCACAGCTCATACCAACCTCCAACTCCTGGGCTCAAGCAAGTCTCCTGCCTCCCGCCTCCCAAGTAGCTGGGACCACAGGCACCCGCCACAACGCCTGGCCATTTTTTGGTTGCAGCCATCATTGTTTGGCGGGCCCGGGCTGGGGATTCGAACCCGCCACCTTAGGTGTACGTGGCTGGTGCCTTAGCCGATTGAGCCACAGGCGCCCAGCCATGTGAATTTATTTGAAACAAGTTTTCTACAGCTTGTCATGTGAAGATTTCCACAAACATAATTTAAATTTTGCTTCTGAGTAAATGCTATTTGGGCTGGGGACAAATAATTTCAAATGGTACAAGATGAACCAGAGTGATGGCATCCTTTATAAACATGACCAGCCATGAATAACTTAGTTATATAATTTGTTAGACTATTTTTCAATGTATAAAATAAATCTTTCAATATTCTTGAAATAAGATTTGAGTTCAATATACTATAGTTTAGAATATTGAACACTATTCTTTTAGTCCTAATGTCTCATCAAGTTTTTTTCCGTAAATATTTTAATTCTCTATTGAAAATGAATAGTAGTACCTTTAGTAAAAATGTGTAACTTTTTTCTGGCCTATAAACCTCAGTTTATACTGCAAAGAAAATATTACTGAAGAAATGTACCTACTTTAGTATCTCATAAAAGTTTATGTAAACTCAAATCAAAGCATAGACAATTATTTTACCTCTGCTGGGGCACTAATGTAATAGCCTGACTAAAGGTATAATTCAATCCTATTATTTCTTTATACTCTGTGGTTATAAGGTAGATGATTATATTATACTTTGCTAATAGCAAGGAAAGATTAATATTTTACCTAATTTTTATATAAATTTTTAAGTCAGTGCATGGAAAACACAGTTCAAATAAAAGCCCAAATTCTACTTTATGAAACATAATTGAATATGAGAAATTGTTCAAATAGGATTGCTTTTTAACTCATATTTTGCAATGATTTGTAGAATCTTGGGATGTCAGTTTTTATTAAAAATGTATTCATCAGACATAGGCTTAGAAAGAAATAGAAAAGAACTTTAGGGTGATCCCATCTCACACCCGTCAGGATGGCTTTTGCCTTAGTAGGATACCATAGACTGGATAATTTATAAAGAAAAGGAACTTATTTTTAAAGTTCTGGAGGGGAGGCTGGGAAGGGGACTTTCTTCTGGCTAGGGCCTTCTTGCTGTGTCATCTCATGACAGAAAGCAGAAGGTCAAGAGAACAAGAAGGGCCCAAACACACTTTTTACAACACATTGACTCCCACGATAACTAACCCACTCCTGCGATAATGACATTAAAGAACTTTGGGGCCCTGTTCAATCCATGGCAGCTGCTATTAAGAATAAATCCAGAAATAAGTATTGGTGAGGATTTGGGAAAATTGAATCCCCTGTGCATTGTTGGTAGGAATACAAAATGATGCAAGAACTATGGAAAACGGTATGGAGATTCCTCAAAAAAGTAAAAATAGAATTCCCATATGATCCGGCAATTAATTCTGCTTCTGGGTATACACCCCAAAATGTTGAAAGCAAGGACTTGAGGGACTCCTATATGAGCACAAGTATATTCATGTTCGTAGGAGCATTATTTGCAAAAGGTAGAAGCAACCCCCATGTCCATTGAGAGAGAAATGGATAAACTGAGATGAATATAGTCATACATCACTTAGGAAGGGAATGAGGAATCACTAAGGGTCTTTTACTTGTAGTACAAAATTTCAAGTAAGACAAAGGCAGGCAGAACGTGTACCCATTGGTTCTTATTTTAAATGGAGTAATGTAGAAATAGCGGGCAAAGTTTAATGTTCACGTATTCAACTGACAAAAGAACTTTTACTTAAAAGTAAGGATAGAAAATAGTATAGCAAAGTGATTGTCATGTGTGTGTGTCGATGCAGATCTTCTGTTAAATTCTGTCAGTGACCACCAAGGACACCCTTGTAGTTAACAAACTTAAATTTATTTTGCTTGTTGCCTCAGGGGAGGACACATCCCAGAAGAGCGTCCAGAGAATTTAGGAGAGTTAGGAGGGGTTTCTTAGAAGGTCTAAGGTTGTCCTGGATGTTCCTGGAGAGGGATTATGGAAGCCTGCATCAGCTCTGGATTGGATGTTGTCAAAAAATGGGGCAATACAGTAGTTCAGAAATATTTGACCAGGAGGCAGGAGCCAGATTGGTGATATCACTATACAGAAAGCAAGTCACTCAGAAGGAAGGATTGTTGGTCACTTTTACAGCTTTGGGATATCCTTGCATAGAAACGCTCTTTTATGTGGCCTTGTTTATGTCCTCTTGAAAACAGTCATTATCTATCAGTAAGTCAGACTTGCACTTCCTCCATATTCAACATAGTGCCAATCCTAGATTGTTTTTTATTTTTAATTTGTCCCAAATGGCGTGCTTTAAGATACTGACTAATATACACATTAGCCTTCAGTCAAGGCTAATGATTGTTACTTCTGGGTTGGTATATTTCTGTGGTAGATAAAAATATGCCGGAATTGATATGCATAATTTAAAGACGAAGTTGAAAAATAACAAAAATTAAGTATGTATGAAATGTAGAAATTAATCTATATTTTCATTGTGACTTATAATTACTAAGTGGATATACTTGAAACTGTTAGAAGGCAGTTAGGGCACCGGCTAGAATATTAAGATCTATGTGTTTCAAATAATGTGATAGGAATTTATTACTAAGATGCACTTCTTTCTTTAGGGTGAGGTTTTCTCTCTAATGAGGAAATAGATACTTACTCCTGGTAAGGCTCTATCAATCTCAGTAAAGTTCTGTCTTTTTTGGTATTGAAGACAAAAGAAAATTGATCTGTATGGTTTTTCTCATGTTCTCATTCTCTCTCTGAATGGCTTTCCCCTTTTCTTGGAAATTGCTTAAAACCTTCAATGTTTTCACTATTTTCTTAACGTAGAATATCAGTTTCCATAGCTTTCTCCTTGTGATTATAACTTTTTAGGGATCCAGCAAAAAGTTTGGGACAGAACGATAAAAGGCTTCTTTTTTATTTTATTTTAATAAAAGCTTTTTATTCTAGAGAAAGTTAGTGGGGTATGGAGAAATCTATTTTCTCAGATTCTTCAACTATTAGTTTTTTTAATCAAAATTCTTTTACTGGCACTAATGAAAAAGAGGTCTTATCTTTCTGCTGATTCACCGGGAGAAGTAAGGAACAGTTGTTAGTAAACCAAATGCTTTGAAATTTGAATCGTCGTCGACTTGTGTTGCAGGGTCTCTGTGAGCCAAGCACTCTGACTGTTTGATTTTTATTATCCCTGTCCTTCAGAGCAGCTCCCTAAGATAAATATTATCTTTCTCTTTTTGAAAATGAGAAACGTGAAGCTCAGAGGAAGGTTAACTGATCTGGTCAAGTTCACTTGGACAGGGAATAGCAGAGCCTCGATTCATTCAAAATGTCTTGGTCTAGAGGTGATGCTTTTTGTTAGAACTCACTGGTGGTTCCCAGGCCTTGCCCCTCCAGTGGACATGGGCTTCGTGCAGTTTCCATGGACATGTGTACTACCATTAAAGTTAGGGGATGAAAAAAGATTAAAGACTGCTGTAATGAGCAGTGAAGTGGGAAAAAGTTAAAAAGTTAAACACTCATGAATCAAATTGCCATTACTTACACCGACAGCGTTTGTTAGTTCAGGGAATTTAACCACATAAAGACAGCTTTGACTTCAGGTTACTGGATTCGGTGGGTCTCAAGCTATGTCATGCACCTGAGTGGTGTTTCTCTGAACCACTACACCGTCTTAGTCCACTTTCTGTTGCTTCAGCAGAACGTTTGAGACTGGATAAGATGGAAAGGAAAGAGGTTTAATTAGCGTGCAGTTCTGGGGGCTGGGAAGTCACATTCTTGGAGACCACTTGCCTTGGCCTCCCAAAGTACTGCGATTACAGGAGTTTTCCACTGTGCCACAGTGGAAGAAAATTCCTCTGTTCCCAGCAAATTTGAGGGAGTACCTTTGAGAGTATCTACTTTCAACTTAATAGAGAAGTTTTTGAGAGGTAGCATTCATTGTGGTGAAAAATTCTCAAGTCTGCTTGCCATTTACGACCTGTGGTAGGCACAGTTAGGGTCTCTCAGACATGTCAGTACTATGCTAATTCCCAAAACCGTGAATATGTTACCTCCTGGGATAAAGAGACTTTGCAGATGTGACTGTTTAGGACCTTAAGATGGGGAGATTATCTGGGACTGCCTGGGTAGGCCCATTGTAATTACAAAGGTTCTTTTTTTTTTTTTTGAGACGGAGCCTCAAGCTATCCCCCTGGGTAGAGTGCCATGGCATCACAGCTCATAGCAACCTCCAACTCCTGGGCTCAAGCCAGTCTCCTGCCTCCGCCTCCCAAGTAGCTGGGACCACAGGC
>CAUYQV010159607.1:0-15562 GCA_963574575.1 Galagoides demidoff | reverse complement strand
CTGGGACTACAGGCGCCTGCCACAATGCCTGGCTATTTTTAGAGATGGGGTCTTGCTCTGGCTCAGGCTCCTCTTTACCTCCTGAGCTCAGGCAATCCACCCTCTTCAGCCTTCCAGAGTGCTGGGATTACAGGTGTGAGCCACAACACCTGGCCCACATTAAGGTTACTTGACTTCTATTCTAGATCTTAGCGCTTTGATTTGATTCTCTTTATTTGCATTTCCTTTGAACTGGAAGTCAAGCCTTGATTGGCTTCAGCTTAAATGTTTTTGGTAAGAATATTTCACTTTTCTGTTGCATCATAATGAAAGGCATGTAATTCTAGATTGTCTCATTACTAATGTTGGTAATCGATTATTTGGTCAAGGTCATGACTACTAGATCTCTTCATTGTAAAAGTCCTTTTTTCCCCTTAGTAATGGATGGATTGAAGTTTTGGCACCATGGGAATATTCCATTTCCCAATAGCCTTTCATTCAGTTACTTTAGCTTTTTTTTTCTTTTTTTCCTGGCCAGGGCTGGGTTTGAACCCGCCACCTCTGGCATATGGGGCTGGCGCCCTACTCCTTTGAGCCACAAGCACTGCCTGTACTTTAGCATCTTTAATTGATTCTTGACTGAATCTTTCTTTTTTATTAAATCATAGCTGTGTACATTAATGCAATCAGAATCTTTTACTATATTGGGTGTAAAATGACAAACTACCAAAAAATTCCCAAATTGTCTTCTACATTTATTTATAATCTTCCATTTTAAAAAAGTATATTTTCTAGATACAGTTATGATGTAGCCATAATTAAAAATTTTTAAGCATATTCCCTTCCTTTATCCCTAATCTGTACCCTTTTTTTCAGATATCACTACGTCTCCATGAATTTAAAAAAATTACACAATGTATTAATCAGTCACAGCTCTTTTTAATGCTCATATTGTGAGCAGTAGTCAGTGGAAGTCACTGCAAGGTAGGCTCTTGTGTCTTTTAGATGTGAGCATGTTAGTTTTTGAGTTCTTCCGTGTTTCAGGTGCAAGATATCCAGGCTTACCTTGTACTTGGCTTGTTCTGAACATGGAATATCAGCTATTTCTCCAGGACGTTCTATTTCTATTAAGGGGAATAGAGTTTATTTTTTTCTTTGGGATCTTTCTAGACAGGGTATGAAATTTAGAATCCATTGTTAACTGAAGTGTCATTGCTTCCAGATCATTTCAGTGGACAGAGCTAGGAAATACAATTTTAAAAGATCATGAATTCAGATTAATATTTGTAATTAAAATTTATTATCATAACTTTTTTATATTTTATATTTGCCTGCGTTTCCTGTTACAGTAAAAATCTTGGTTCCTAATAATATCATTTACTTATATATAGTACTTGTTTCAGGTTAATACCAATATTATTACATGGTAAACATACTGAGTAAAATTTAAGATTTCCTTGCATTTTTCTTTATCCCTAGAATATAGCTTACTAAGGATGAATAGTCAGAGTATGTGTTCAAAAGTTAATGCAAGTCACTTTTCTGTATGTGATTGGTTATCAGACTGATATAATTAGATTCATTTGTTTTGTATTAAAGTATAGAATTTACTTTAAAAATTTTGTTCTGCTTTTGAATATATGAATCATTTATATGATTCAAAAGTTGTACTCAGAAGATTCTCGCTCTCAGGCCTATCCCTACTCCATTCCTACCTACCTCCTACAAGTAATTATTTTCATTAATGTCTAGCTTATCCTGTGTTTCTTTTTAAAAAGTAAACAAATATATATACATATATATTCACTGTATTTATTGTGTTTCTTTCATAACGTGGGAGTCTGTTCTGGTGTGTAAAATTTATTTTGATGTTTAGTATATTATACTGTATACTGAAAACAAAACAACCATCTGGTGGTTATCTTTATACTGATGGCATTTTACATGGACTTCTAGAGCCAGGCCCCTTCTTGTCTGGGCCTCTGCTGTTTGACTGATGGCTATAAATGATGTTGTCATCTAACTGTCTGTGTGATCACTGAATGTATTCTCCCTTTGCCTATCCTATTTTTTAGTCACCTTATTTCTGTTGGACTATTTTTCCAACCCTAATCCCTGTCTTTGTTATGAAGTTAAAATACATGTATATTAAAATCTTAAAAATACTGTACATTTAATAGTCAGTACGTGTCCTCAAACAACTCTTGGCCAGATGAAGCTCTTCTAGTGTTCAAGGGCCTGTAAGTACTGTGTACCCTGTTCTCTGAGTTCTGGCATGTTTAAAATTTCTTCTAAAGCCTTGGCTTACATACAGAATCGTTGGCTACTGCTTTTAGTTTTTTGGAAAATGTTGCTTCACTCTTGTATTGCTTGGTGTTATCATTAAGAGGTCTTAATTTTTTTTCCCCTTTTGGAAATGACATTTGGTTGATTTTTGCCTGGAGATCTGGATATTTTTTTCTGTATCACTTTATCTCTGATCTTTTTATTTTTGTTTTTGTTTTCACAGCTCTTGTACTCCTCTTTTTTATATATCTTACTTTATTTGTGTCTATTCTTTCAGGTACTCTAGTTTTCATTTTTCAGTATACAGTATTGCCTAAGTTTAGTCAACTTTTATTTTACATCTTACTATTGAATTTTTAAATTTTTGTTGTGTTCTGTTGTACCTTCAGTTGCTGATTTAATCATAGTTAACTTATGTTTGGAGTGTTTTCCTCTCATTCATATTTTCTGAAGACTTTCTTTTCTTTTTTGCTTTTTTTCTTAAGAGATAGGGTTTCACTCTGTCACCCACACTGGAGTGCAGTAGTGTTTTCATAGCTCACAGCAGCCACAATCTGCTGGGCTCAAGTAATCCTCCTGCCTCAGCCTCCTGAGTAGCTGGGACTATAGACACACACCACTATACCTGGCTAATTTTTTGTATTTTTTGTGGAGAACTCCTGGCCTCCCCCTCCCCTACCCAGCCTGGTAGGATTACAGGTATGAGCCATTCATTGCAGGGGGGCAAGAATATTTTCTATTAATTTTTGAAGTTTGCATTTTGTTTTGTTTTTGTAGTAGCCTTGTATGGATTTTTCTATTCATGAAAAATTGTGTAGGACTTTTTGGATCAACAATAACAGGTGGTTTTATGGAAGAGGGGGAAGGGATTTACTCAGCTCTGCAGTTAAAGGGGGCCCTCTTTTGTTAGTATAGTGAAGAGCAGTTTCTGTAGTAAATGGTGCAAAGAGGGAGGTTTGGATTCAGTGATAGCATCCCCTTGCTTTAGGAATCTTTGGCTTACTTGCCCTTCTCTGCAAGTAGTCCCTCTCTCTTTCTGGGTGCCTCATTTACTGTTCTAATGACCTTTCCAAACTTACTGATTCTTGGCCTTCTCATTAATTTTGGAACTTCCAAGTCATCACATTTGCTTATGTTAGCCAGTGCTAGTTTCCATCCACTGTGACCAAAGAACCTTAACTGCCATACCAACTCTTAACACAGAGCTTGTGAATATAGTCATCCCTCTGTGCATGGGGGGAGGGTTGTTCTAGGACTCCAGTGGATACCAAAATCAGTGAATGTTCAAGTCCTTTATTTTAAAAAAGCACAGCATTTGCATATAACCTATGCACATCCTCCCATATACTTTAATCTCTAGATTACCTATGATAACTAATACAATGTAAATACTGTGTACTTATACCATGTTTCTAAATGGTATTTTTTTTCTGTTGTACTGTTATTTGTATTGTGGGTTTTTAGTATACTAAATCTGAGATTAGTTTTAAAACTACAGATGTGGAAAGCCAACTGTATTCATAATCCAAATCACACAGAAAGCCATAAATATATACACAATAGGCCTATTAGAACAGGACTGATATCTCGTTTCCCACTGCTGCCCTTCTAACACAAAGTCTGGGACATTCTCGACATTCAATGTGTTAAACTTCTCTTATTTATTTCTAACATTTACCACAATCTGCAATTGTCTTCTGTTTTGTAACTACATCCATGCAGATAAATACTGTTTCATTTATTGATGTATCTCCAGTTTCTGATAAAAACAGTGACACATACAGGTACTCAGTAAATATTTCTTGAATGTCTGAACAATAACCAGTTCTTCAGCCTGATAAAATTGGTGCAACTATATGAAGCATGATCTTGAGGAGCTACGAAAAGTCAGAGTAGTCACACAAATTATCTTACCAGCCTTCTACATACATCCAAAACAAGCTCCCAAGGATTTAATTATGTAATCTATCCTATACTACTTTCTCTAAAGAGCTTCAAGATGGACTTCAGCTAAAAAGCTTCAGTATCACAATATTTTTTCAAACAAGTATGTTGAGTTCACTTATTGATGGGAAAATATAACTGGAAGTATCTATCAGGCTAAAATGGCTGGTTTCTCCCTTCCATGGAAATTGGTTTACTTCTAGTCAGTATGTAAATAAAAGAAACAGAAAATTCAACCAAATTTATTTTATAACATTTTATTTTGAAATAATTTCAAATGTACAGAAAAGTTGCAAGAATAGTGCAAAAAATTCACATATTCCCTTCACCTGTATTTTTCCTTTCATCCTGTATATTTGATCTGTGTTAACAATCCCAAACCTTGGGGCTGGAGGTGGTGGGTTCAAACCCAGCACCGACCAAAAACTGCAAAAAAAAATAAAAAAAAAAATAAGCCTAAAGCTTAGTGGTTTAAACCAAGTATTTTTTATCTTACATACAATGTGAGAGTTAGGATTCTGGGAGTGGCTAAACTGGGTAGTATGAGCTCAGGGTCTCATGAAGGTGTAGTAAGAATGTTGGCAGAGATTGCAGTCAGGCTTTTGGTAGGATGCTATAATTCCTGGACAAATGAATAGGCTGTGTTAGTACCTCAAAGCATGGCAGCTGACTTCCCCAGGCTCTGGGCCCCAAAATGAATGAAAAAGAGAGCTAATGGGAAGATGCAGTGCCTTTTATGACCTAGGCTCTGAAGTCAGTACTGTCACTTTATCAAACAGAAAAGTCCTTAAGACCAGTCAAGGGGAGGGAAATTAAACTCCCTATCTTCTAGAGAGGAATACTTTTGAATTTGTGAATACATCTTAAAACCACCATACCTAGCTTCGCTTTTTTTTTTTTTAACATTTTGCCACTTTGCTTTGCCCCTCTCTTCCCCTCACCTACATACGCACTCATGCCCATATGTATTATCTTCTGACCACTTAAAGGTAGGTAGCGTGCGTTGTACCTTCAACATTTATGTAAGAAAAACGATATTCTCTTCTACAACATAGTAGTTATCAAAATCTAACATTGTGACAATACTTTAAATCTACAGTCCATATTCCACTTGACTCAACTGCCCTTTCTAGCAATTTTCTCATCAATTTTATTTTTAAATAATTTAGTAGAAAGGTAGTGACCTACAAAGCGTGACAAAAGTCATGTAAGTTTTCATTGGTAGGGAATAAAGAAAAAATCCTGGGACTTAGGGAAACAAGCATGACCCAGCTGAATTCTTAGTGGGGGGCCCTGAGCAAAAGATTATTTCTGAAAAGCCATCTTTACCTCTTAGGTTACCCGCTATTTCTGGAAAATGATTTCTCTTAACTGTTCCCTTCACTTCCCGTCTTGATTAGAACAGAGCTGGAGATGGTGCGGGCACTTTAGAACATCTGGTTAGAACTCCCGTGCAACCATTTATCAGCCGTATTTCCGTGACCGGGGAGTAACTCTTTGAAACAAATTTCATCCGTGAAGACAGGACACTACCGGTCCCTACCGCCCAGAACCGTCGCGAGGATTAAGCGAGCTGGGGACCGCAGGCTGCGGGCTGCCCTCCCGCGCGGACTGCGGCGCGGGGCGGGGCGGCGTCACGTGGGCGGGGCGGGCCCGTCGGCCGATCGCACGATGTGACGCGCCGCCGGAGGCAGGCCGGGCCCTCAAGATGGCGGCGGGCACCCCGAGCGGCTCGGCCCGGCGGTAGTGGCGGGACGGCACTCGCCGCTGGGGCCGGCCGCCCCGGGAGTGGCTGCAGCAGCGCCAGGAGTCGAGGATGGTAAAATGACCCAGGGGAAGAAGAAGAAACGGGCCGCTAACCGCAGTATCATGCTGGCCAAGAAGATCATCATTAAGGACGGAGGCACGGTGAGCTGGGGCTCCGCGCCGGCGAGGACCCTCGGGGCCCCCATCCGATCTCTTTCCGCCCCCCCCCCACGCTGCCGCTACCGGCGCCCTGGTCAGTCCCCTTCCCCCCGACCCCGTCCGCCGTCCGGCGTCGCAGGCTCCCGGACCCCCATCCCGCTGCTCCGGGGACTGTCCTCCCCCGCTCTGGCCTGCGGCCTCCGGGGCCCATCCTCCCGGAGGAGCCCCCGGCTTCTCCCGCACCTGCCGCCCTCTGCTCCTGCCGCCTCCGGAGGCCCTGGGGCGCAAACCCCACGTGCGCCGCTGCCGCGGGGAGCGGTGTGCCGGCTCCCCCGCCGCGCCCCTCGTCGCCTGGCTGCCGGGCCCTGCGAAGCCGGCGCCGCGCTTGCCAAGGGGCCAGGAGCAGTCCTTGCTTCCATATGTTGGTTGGTAACGGGTGGCATCTGGCGCGGCGACCCCGCTGCGGCCCCGGAGTACGTTCGCCTTCTGCCTCCACGTCGCGGTGCGTCGGTGCCCCGGCTCCTAGCTGCGTGCAGTAAGGTAGACCCTGTCAGGGGCTGGGTCTCGCCTTCACTTCCCCAGTCCCGAGCCTGACGGTGGACACCTGGGGCCTGCATCTGGTTTTCAAAGAGCAGTCATCACCTGCCCTGAGATCAAAACTACTACTAGAATAGATCAAGGCCTAAGGATTAGGGGAAAGTCCTTTGAAAGAAAGGCAGGTTGAGAATAAGAAAGAAAGGTTTTGATTTTTAGAAACAGTTGTCATCATAATAAACTTTGTGCACTGTGGTGTAGTTAACCAGCAGGGGACCTAGGATTTTTAATTGGAAAAAAAAAAAAAAAACCTTCGCTTACACTTTTTTATGCTAAGATTCCCTGTTGCTGCACTCTGTCGCCTTTGTTGCACCCTTTGATATCACGTTCTGAAGTAGAATGAAAAAGTGAAAAACATGTTTCCCTTTCCTGAGAAGGGTGCAAAAATGGTTTCTTTAATTCCGTTTCTGTTCATATTAAATTGGAACCCCGATCAGCTGCTGGCCCAGTACGAAATATTGTAAGTAGGCCATCACTGAGGAATCGTTGAATTCAGTTGAAGTGCACAACTTTCTTTTGACATTTTAGAACATGGGCCAGTTAATATGCCAAAATTTAACTTGGGATGATGTAATTTCAGGGTATATTTTTGTTAACTATTAAATTTATTGTATGTCGTGGCTTTGGAATTTGTTGAAGAAAGAAACTTCAAAATTCCTCAGATCCTTTTTAAAGAGCTTGATTATTTACAACATTATTTTGATGAAATCTGTTATGAATAGTTGTACCTCTTTTGACCAAGTTGGTAAGAACTATGTGGGGAGAAAAATACTGTTGGCCTTCTTCAACCTGTAGAGGAGAGAATGTTTTAAATTTTTCATAAAAACCTACAAAATAGTGGCAGTGACCTTTTTAAAATCAGTATTCTTTACAAAAGATAAGAATGAAACTGCAGTAAAGAAACCCTCCTTCCTTTTCCTAATAAAACCCTTTTGGGGTTTTGTTTGATTTACTTTAAGCAGATCCTTTACAAGTCCTGTGAATTTTGGAAACAAATTTTTAATCTTTTTTCTTCTGTCATTTACTAAAATCATAGTGAATTCTTAGCTTGCTTTAGAACACAAGAACGTTTTGCACCAGCCCTAGGTTTTAAGAGGGCACATAAATGAATAAATGAAAACTTTTGGGGGGGGGCTGGGGGTATGAGGGTATCATCATTTCTCATCTTTATAGACTCAGTGTTTCATTTTTCATTCTAAGCACTGTCTTTTAAAATAGGGGCTTTTTTTTTGGTACCTTTGAATGCCACAGAACCTAGTATGTGGATTTTAAATTGATAAAAACACTTTTATTTTGTAGTAGTACATTCCTAGATGAATTTTTATTATAATTTTATTTTTTGTACACAGCCAGGAGAATTTTTTGCACTATTTGTACTTTAACCTATTCTAGCCTTAAATGAAAAAAGTATACCAATTGCAGTCACAGGAATGATTTTAAAATGGCATTTGTTTTTCTGGTCTCTACTTACACTAAGTCAATCTGTTACAAACATTTTTTTAAAAAGGGGGGAAAATGCCATTTGATATTCTGTTTTTGTATGTATTTTTTTTACTACATTGTATCATAGACTGTTTTAGAGCTATTACTATTGACAGTACAGTTTCAGAGCTTTTACAAAGTTCTAACCCTGGGTAGATTCATTCAGGGTCAGGTGTTTGAGGCTTATGGTTGTACATGACAGGCTTTGGATAGCATTTTACATATCTGGTCAGTGGTACTGATCTGATTGCCTTCTGTTATCTTTTTCCTTTTCAACAACGTTATTAAAATTCTTTATCATTGTCCTTCTGCTGATGACATATTTATAAGGCTATTCAGCCAATATTAAAATTTATAAAGAAAGTGAGTTGATGATTGTCAAAAAATTAGAGCAGATTTATAGTGTTTAATAGTTGAAGAAGTGAACTGAACCCTTCTAAATGAATCAGGTTAATGGTGTTACTAAAATTTTTTTTTCAGTTGTCAATTGATAAATTTTTTTTTCTTGAATTGTTTTGTAGTTGGCTCTGAAGCCAAGATAAGGCTAATATGCTGCCTATTTGAATTGTACACAGTTAAGGTAAATTACATTAAGCTGTGTGATTCTGTATCAGTCATTTCTAACCCATATCTGTTCACCCAAAAGTCATTTCCAAAATTTTCTTTGACTATACGTTTTCCTTAGAAGATTCCTTAAAGCAGGCGTCCTCAAACTACGGCCTGTGGGCCACATGCTGCCTGCCTAGGACATTTGTCCAGCCTGCCGGGTGTTTTTGCTGCCGCTGCCTGTCCTGCTTAGCAATGGACTCGTCCTGGGGCCCGCAGTCTGGCCCTCCAACGGTCTGAGGGACAGTGAACTGGCCCCCTGTTTAAAAAGTTTGAGGACTGCTGCCCTAAAGGGTCCATACTTCTCAAAAGTTTAAAAGCAGTTGTTATGTCCAAGAACAGCATAAGTAACTAAAGAATAAGTGCCACAGATTATGTTCATAAATATTTATTTAAGCACATACTGTACACCATTTCACTGGTGAAAGTAAGCATGACCTTGAATTCCCTTTTTTTTTTGAGGCAGTCTCTCTCTTGCTCTGTTGCCCAAGCTAGAGAGCCATAGTAGCTCACAGCAACCTCAAATTCAATTCAAGTGATCCTCCTGCCTCAGCCCCCAGAGTAGCTAGGACTATAGTTGCCCACCACAATGCCCAACTAATTTTTCTTTTTTAGTAGAGACAGGGTCTTGCTTTGTTCAGGCTGCTCTCCCACCCCCGAGCTCCAGGGGTCCTCCCGCCTTAGCCTCCCAAAGTGCTAGGATTACAGGTGTGAGCTACCATGCCTGTGAATTCATCATTTTTAAAGCATACATACTATAGATACACAGTTATGAGTTTTAACATATGCAGTTAACATTTTGATGTGGCTCATTCAGTGTAGACCACTTAAGACCATTGAATTAAAAATGTTTTCTGGCATTTAGTATTTTAGAATACTAAATTTTGTTTTGTTAAATCATAATCATGTGTGGTTTACAGATTGTTTATAAGCATTCCAGTTAGAGGCTAAGAGCTAAAGAGTAATTTACATTGTTCAAATTGAATTTTCTTTATGATTTTAAAAATTTGCTTATTTTTGTAGGATCTTTATTGTTTTGTAAATACAATTGTGGGACTAAATCACTGAAAAAAATGTTCATTTTTTTCACAGTGAATTGGTAAAATGACTTTAAAAGTTTGATAAAAGGCTCGGCGCCTGTGGCTCAAATGGCTAAGGCACCAGCCACATACACCTAAGATGGTGGGTTGGAATCCAGCCCGGGCCCACCAAACAACAATGACAGCTGCAACCAAAAAAATAGCCAAGCGTTGTGGCGGGTGCCTGTGGTCCCAGCTACTTGGGAGGCTGAGGCAGGAGACTTGCTTGAGCCCAGGAGTTGGAGGTTGCTGTGAGCTGTGATGTTACAGCACTCTACCCAGGGGGACAGCTTGAGGCTCTGTTTCAAAAAAAAAAAAATTGAATAAAAAACAAGACATGTGTGAACTGTTTTGTGAGATGTACCTGAGAAAAAAGAATTAATATATTCCAAGGAGAAAAGCATATGCCCAGAAAAGGAGAGCATCAAATTGTTTCTTTCCTGGTATCTCAGATTTTAACTAGAGTAAAATAGGAGTCTGCAGCAACTTTTTACCTACAAGAATAGCTGCAGCAGTGGCAGATAGCTCCTCTATGGAGCCAGAAGGCTGTTAAGTAACTTTCAGTCACTAGCATATAGGTCTGAGGGGCCCTGTGGTGCCTTTCAAAATGCCTAGAAACAGCAGGGTGTGTGTATGACTGTGGCAGGTATGGGGCAGGCTGCTTCATGAACGACTTAGCTCTTTACCTCCACAGATCAACTTTTGCTTTAGATTGTGTGGTTAGGAATAAGTTAGCAAGCAATTTTCTCAGATTACTGTATATATATCCTGTTCATCTTGGTATGAGACCTCCTTCTCAATATAATCATACTGTTTGCAGAAATTCACCTACTACTTGACAGATGTCAAAAGTTTGAAGTAAAAAGATTGGCTTTTTCTAAGTAACATTCTGATTTAAGTATATATGATTTAAATTTTTTATTAGCATTGTTTTGGTTAGAGGTGTCAAGGTAACAGTTGACAGTTTCAGCCAGGGTCCATCAAGATTCCTGCAGTAGGCCTTGTCTCTTTGATGGTCGAATGTAGTAGCTTAGCTTATTCTCATAATGGGTCAACTTTCTCAATAATACATAAAAACAGTTGTGAATTTGGCCGTATAAAATATTTTCCCTTAGGGAGTCTTTTTTTTTTTAAACAAGGAATAGTAGATAATACATATTTGTCATTTAGCTATGTAAGTTGAGTAATTAGAGATCACACTACGACCAGCTCAGGCTCCATCCTAGATGTTGGTGACAGTTTGGTTTTTGAGTTAGTGGTGGTTTTTTAATTTTTAATTTAATTTTATCTTTTTAACAAGTTCAAGTTAGTCATTTGAAACAGTATAATGATGATGACTTGATTTATCAACCACAGCGTTTCCTGCTGAGAATGGAAGATGATACTTAACAATGTCTGTTGCTTATCTTTTCAGACTTTACCACAAAGTGATACAGTCTTAAGCCCCAAGCACACCACTGCTTTAAGTGTAAAACTTAATGCACTCTCGTTAACTATATGTTTAAGAACTATATTCCATTCTGTTTAGGAGCAATTCTAACCAATGCCTGTTTACTCAGTGATGATGTACAGATACTGAATTTCCTTTGCTTTAAAATTGATCTGTAACATGTCAGGATTTAATTTTTAAATCTCACCACAAATTAAGCCAGTGTGACTTAATTAGCATAATGGTGTCACTGCATGTTTATCATGATTCATATTTTCAGGAAATAGAGCGTCAGTTGCCTTTTTGCTTTACAAATGTAGTAAACTCTGCCCTATTTGGTTGAAGTCTGAGAAAATGACAAAAATGCCACCATACCAGATACTAGTGGTAAAGCCTTGTATTTCCCCCAGTAATACCATAATGTGTCAGGATCCCATAAAAGCAGCTTTGTAGTTGCAGTTATTTTTTATAGTAACTTTTTTGGTCCTCCCCTTGAAAAGCTCCAATTCTATGATACCTTCAACTAAGTATCTTTGTCTTTTTTCTGCATAAGGCTTTTACATTAAATTATCTGAGTCAGCATACCAGTAGTTGCCTACCATTAACAGGAAAAGCATTAGTTTTTCTGAAGATGTATTTTACCCTTATTCTTGACTGATAACTTGTCAGAACTTCAAAATTACTTTCCTTCATTCCTTATTTTTTAATTTTTCTAATGAAAATTGTGAGAATTTTTGCAACTACAGAAAAGGTACAATAATAGCATAGTGAATATTCATTTGCCCATCTCCTAGCTTGAGGATTCGCCAGATGTTAATCTCGCCACATTCACCTTTACTTTCTCTCCCTGTGTATGTACTCACATTTTCCTTCTGATTTGAGTGTTACTCATAGACAGCGTGACACTTTATCCCTAAAATACATAGATACATCCCTTAAGAATAAGGCTAATCTTCCTATAACCATTATACAGTCATCATAATCAGGAAATTTAACATTAATACAGAACTGCTGTGTAATACGTGATCTATAGTCCTGTTTCCCAGTCATCTCAAAAATAATATTTATAGTTGTCTTTTTTTTGATGCAAGATTTAATCATTATGCTTAGTTGCTGTCTTTGTTCAGCTTCTCTTTAGTCTACAATAGCTTTTTTTCCTCTCTTTTTAAAAAGATCTTGGCAACGCCTGTGGCTCAGTAGGGCGCCGGCCCCATGTACTGAGAGTGGCAGGTTCAAAGCTGGCCCTGGCCAAACTGCAACAAAAAAATAGCTGAGCATTGTGTTGGGCATCTGTAGTCTCAGCTACTTGGGAGGCTGAGGCAAAAAAAAAAAAAAAAAAAAAAGATGTATATATAATGTTCAGAATTGGAACATTGATAATAAATATTTTTTTAAAAAATGATCTTGACATTTTTAAAGAATCCAAGCCAGTTGTTTTACAAAATGACTGATTTATTCTCATTGTTTCCTTACAAGATGGCATGCTATTTGATAAATAGAATTATAATGGCTAGTTACTATTAGTACAGAAGCCCTGGGTTCACTTATACCCCTTATATACCAGACATTGTGCTGTGCATTAGTATTCAAAGTATTCAAAAATGGATAAGACTCGATCCTTATGGTTAAGAGAGTAATATGTTTTGTGGCCATGTATGCAGTAGTTAAGAGTTGGGCTTTGGGGTTGCTTGGATGGGCTCTATTCATCTCTTATTTGCTGTATAGGACGGTAAAATGGAGACAATAGTGTTTATCTTGAAAGGTTATTAGAAAGAGTAAGTTAAATGATGAATGAAAACCAGCATAAATCTTCAGTAATATTCTCTCATTATTATTTTAACCTCATGTCTGTGTATAGTCAATCCATGTGATAAATAATGTAGTGAACAGTGGGATATCAAGGTAAAGGGGATGGACTCACAGGGAAGTTGAAAGTTTAATGGACGTACTGTGTTTAAATAGAACATCCTGAATACTATGATAGTAGGGAAAAGAGACTTGTAGGTTAGTTCATTTCACTTCTACAAACATCTGTTGAGCACCTGTGTGCTATGCGTGTACCAGCTGATACAGACCATGGAAGAATAAAGCCCAGGGCTGTCTCAAGGAGCATGAGTTTGAAAAAGGTAAGTTTTGGCCAAATAAAATAAGTACCTTTATAAAAGTTGTTCAGTGTAACAGGGTAAAAGAATAAATAAGTAGATTTTTACAGACCCAGCCAAAAGCCTAGGTGATAAAACTATGGTCTGTTACCAATGGAAAATGGGATGTGGAAAGTTGGGGCTTAGGTTGGGGGCAGAGGTGAGGAATAAAGGAGATTATCCCTAAATTCTCAGGTTAAAGTTATAGATGACAGTTCCATCTATAACTGTCTCTCATGCCTCCATAAGAGAGAAATTGCTCAGCTGAATGGACTTTTGGTATAATAGTTGTTATTGCGTATGTCGGCATTAGTGGTTGGGTATGTGTGTAGGTTCAGATCCGTCTTCTTCAGAAGTTTTCCCTTTTACCCCTTGCAGTTCTCTTGAGCGTCCTCACACCCCATTTATAGATAAGCTCTGCATGATCTGAGTGCGCGCTCTAGACACCGTAAACTGCTAACTGGTCAGATGTTTGTATGCCTTCTCGTCCGTTACCTCTCCCCTCTGCTTTTTCTGCCCAGTCCATGACCAAGTTTTCCCATATTGTACTGATATTTTGCTTACGGGTAGGCAGTCCATTAAAACCACCAGCACCTATGTCAGAAGTCCTACCTAGAATTTTTCTTCATTCCAAATCAGTGAAATATTTTTGAAATGTGTTCATTTTATAAAGAGGTTGTATTGCTTTTCAGTTAATTTAAAATATAAGAAATGAATACGTGTTTAATAACAGCTCTCAACGTAACTACTGCTTCAAAACAGGCAAATGTTTTCTCTGCTTTATTTTTTGGTAATTACATTTTTCTACCAATTCTGGGAAATGTGATAGTATGCTTCAAGAGGGAGAAGTAAACTACCTATCTTTTTCCATGCTAGTTTTACATAGTTTTTCTCTTAAATAACACATTTTCCTCTTACAGTACAAGCATGCTTAGTAGAAATGATTTAGAAAATTCAGAACAGTATAGTGAACAGATTTTTTTATTTTTCATAGTCAAGTTACCTATAATAAACAATTTTATTCCCTGCTTTGATTTTTAAAAAAAATTAACATTTCCATGGCATTTTTTTCTTTTTTCTTTTTTTTTTTGAGACAGATCCTCACTTTGTCACCTCTAGTAGAATGCCATGGCGTCATAGCTCACAGCAACCTCAAACTCTTGGGCTCAAGTCATTCTTGCCTCAGCCTCCCAAGTAGCTGGGATTACTGGCACCTGCCACAGTAGCCCTCTGGCTATTCTTTAGACACGGGATTTTGCTCTGGCTCAGGCTGGTCTTGAGCCTCTGAGCTCAGGCAATCCACCTGCCTTGGCCTCACAGAGTGCTAGGATTACAGGTGTGAGCCACCACGCTGGGCCCCTGCCATAGGCATTTTTACATATCATTATAAATCATCTGCAAACAATTTGGGGCTTCATATTATTCTGTCTGGTTTACACACTGTGATTTGACTATAGGATGTGTAACAAAAAGCTGAACATTTAGTTTACCATTTTTTCTACTGTAGTTGATGCTGCCATGAATGTCTTTGTGATAGAGTTCTTTCTGAATGTTTGATAATTTCTATAGGATATAGAGCATTATTAAATGTTTAAAAAATTATTATATATCCTGTGTATTTTTTATCAATCTTAGTGCTTTTCTGTTGGTTTTTATGTATCTCACTTGGTTAATATAGTAATTTTTTGTTATTTCTTGCATAATCTTGCTCAATTTGCCTTTTAAATTTAGCTGATGTTGTACACATTTTTCTCAAACAGGTATGACTAAAACTGACTTGATCTTTCATGTTTTCTCCATTGCTCACTATCTGGCTGACCAAGCCAGAAATGGAAATCTTCCTTCTTCATCGTTGGTCTTCCCTTCCCCTCTGCTGCATCTATTCAGCCACTGAGTTCTATTGATTAGCCTCCTACATGTTTCTCATATCTGTTCACTTTGCACCGTTCCTGCTGACACTATCTTATTCAGGTTACTCTTTTTTTTTTTTTTTTTGAGATGGAGCCTCAAGCTATCCCCCTGGGTAGAGTGCCATGGCATCACAGCTCATAGCAACCTCCAACTCCTGGGCTCAAGCGAGTCTCCTGCCTCCGCCTCCCAAGCAGCTGGGACCACAG
>CAUYQV010159600.1:0-17164 GCA_963574575.1 Galagoides demidoff | reverse complement strand
CCACGCCAGCCAATCCCTGGGCAACCTGTCTAGCAATGAACAAAAATTACAAAACTTCAGGGAAAGTGAAACTCACAATGCTTCACTGCTTTTCCCTATTCAAAACAATCACCAGAAATGCTGTATTTTCTCTACACTAAGCTAACAATGACCATATAATAATTTGATATGCATAACTAGACAGTGAGTGGTATTCTCCGCTGAAAACCCTTCCACATACACTGTCTCACTCGCTCCCCCGGCACAGCCCAGAGACACACGTAAGTGCTGTTACCTACCATAACTCCAGGGCAAGGGCCTGGGATGCAGGAAGTGGTGCACCCAGAGACACCAGCCCCGAAGTCCCAACATCCCCACACCTCATGTTAAGCTACTGTAGTCCTCACTACCTTCACTTTATAGTGTCTGCAGCACGAGCCTAGGCACAAAGACAAGTGTTATTTCAGAATATAAAGATTCCATTCTACGAAGATACAAATGGCAATACTTTAGAAACAAAGGCACAGTTCTCACGTCCCAAAGAATTCAACAGACTCAGAACAGGATCGGGGGATGGTGACAGACAATGAGAACAGCAGACAAATAGGAAACAGAGGCACTGAGAGAGGAGCCTTCCCCTGGGCTTAGCACGCCCTGAAGAACATCTTCAAATCTACAGGACCTAAGGAGCAAACCACACACCAAGGAAAAGGGCTGCATCTGTCCTCCTTGGCGTCGCTTCTCATCTTTAGAGAGACATGAACATCTGTTCTCCCAAGTGACCTTCAGGGACGAAAAGGTACGTGGATGTAAAATCTCTGTGCTCAATGCCAGTAATGCTAATGGGTCCATCCTGACACTCTTCACAATTAATAGAAAATAAGCATCAACAGAAAAAAACACTGACACCCACGTCCTCCTCTTCCTGCAGGGTGCACAAGCAGACCACACTTCCACCCACCTGCTGCAGGTCTGGCCAGGGTGGAGGTCAGGGCAAGGAATGGGAGCCAAAGGGCTGGCACCACCCCCGGCCCCAGGCAGGGAGAAATCCCCTGTATACCTATATGTCTTTCTCTCCCCATCCACAAGCTGAATGCAAGGAACCCAAGAGCCTTTTGCAGATCAGCAGGATCAGGGGAGCCAGGGCCCTGCAAGGTGGGGTGGAGAAGCCACCCATCGGACTACCACACAAAAGAAAATCTAACCTTTACTGTAGGAAGCCAGCAAAATGTTGGGGCTGTCTGTTACAGCTGCTAAGCCTGCCCTCATTCAGACAGGAAATCACAATATTTACATTTATATAATGTGAGTTCAACGAATCACTCTGAGATGGCGTATAAATTTTGCATTACACTCCTAAGGAAACACAGCAGTGAATCACAACTGTAAAAACTCTAAGCAACCACTGCATCAGGATCAAGACTCAGAGTAAGATTCCAGATGACAGACCTGTCCAGGGACTCTTTCGAGATCCACCTTCATCTCGTCCCTACGGGACTCCCCAGGAATCAGTAAGAACCACAGCCTCTGACTGGACTTCAGAGCTGAGGCTAAAATTCTTCTGACCCTCACCTTGCAATAGGCCTGGGTTGCAGAAGCAGCAGGGTTCACACTGGGCAACCAGGGAGAGACAGCATTAGAGATTCAGTCCCAGGCAACACAAGGTTCCCACTTTCAACACAATCAATAAAGAATGAAAGAAACTAACCTTATCGAGCACAGACTAGGGGCCAGTTTCCTGCTAGGTTATCTCTTTATCCTCAGAACTGTCCTATGAGGTTGGCATTATCATCAGATTGACAAAGGAGAAACTCAGGCTCAAGATGAATAACTCACCCAAGGTGACTTGCCTAAGCTGCTATTGGAAACACAGATCTCTATGACCCCAAACCTGAGATTGTTTGCCAGCGCATACCATATGCTAACAGAAAGCACCCTTTTCTCCTCAAGGCACCCAAATGAAAATTTAACAAGCTGACAGACATCTGTCTGGGGGTGAAACCATCTGCCTTCTGAACATAGGGAGGGCCTGTGTGCATAATCAGGCCCCCACCTGCATGCAAGGAGTGGATGCCTGCAGCGCCGGGGACAGCACAGCGCTTGTAAATGATTGCCAAGCAGCCCTCACTCATCCCTCACAAACCAAGCCCCCCTTTCCTGCCCCATTAGGCCCTGAAGGTAGGGTGCTCTTACGACTCCAAGGCCACTAAGGGCTATGCATGGTGTGCCCAGGAGAGGAGCCCTACTCAAGCTCCAGAAACATAAAGAACAAGAAACTGGAAATAAGGCACAGCGGGGTGTGTTGATGTCCTAACACCAAACGCAGCTGAAACGCAGGCAGGTCCAGAGTGAAGAGACTGGCCCCAGGAATAGCCATTCCACTCTCCCTAGCAGAACGGTCACAGAGAGATGCTCCAGTCCCTGCTCATGCTGCAAACTACCTGAATGTTCTGTCATTAATTTAATGACAAGGCTCAGTGCCTGTGGCTCAAGCAGCTAAGGCACCAGCCACATACACCTGAGCTGGCGGGTTTGAATCCAACCCAGGCCACCAAACAATGACGGCTGCAACCAAAAAATAGCCAGGTATTGTAGCAGGTGCCTGTAGTCCCAGCTACTTGGGAGGCAGAAGCAGAAGAATCGCTTGAGCCCAGGAGTTGAAGGTTGCTGTGAGCTGTGATGCCATAGCACTCTACCCAGGGTGACAGCTTGAGGTTCTGTCTCCAAAAAAAATTTAATGACAATTTCCAGGTCTGAACACAGAAACTAATTAAACTGTGAGCCTAGGGAGGGAGGGACAGGCAGAATCTCTGATCCACCCCTGGGCTCTCAGGAGGCCCCGCAGCACTGGGGTTAACTTTGCAGAAAAATAAAATAAAGCCAAAGGCCACTAAAAACAGAGGGGAACTTAGAAGAAGAGTCTTATGTTATCAAAATCACACCGTTATGAGCTGACCTTCGTCCCCTAAGAATCCCTAACCTCAAACACCTCACACTGTGACTGCATTTGGAAACAGGGTCTTTAAAAATGTGATTATGTTAAAATGCGGTGTGGTGGGCAGACCCTAATGGGAGTATGACTGGTGTCCTCATGACAAGAGGAGGTTAGGACACAGAGACAGAAGAGGAAGACCCCAGAAGGACATGGAGAATACAGCAGTGTGCAGGCCCAGGAGACAGGCCTCAGCAGACACCAACCCTCAGGACTCCGGCTCGCAGCCTCTGCTGTCGGAGTGGCCCAGGCTGCGGTGCGTCCTTACAGCCCAGCAAGCCAATACACCGACTTTACAGGCTGATGTCAAGGCAGCCAGAGAGCACTCAGCAACACGCTCCTAAAAGCAAACTTGGGAAGGGTGCTGCTGTTGTCTGCGTCACAATGTTTCCAACCTGCATTAAGGCATATTCATTTTCTCTCCCCTAAGGCCGCATTATTACCCCTTTTTGAAAGTGGGGAAACTAACATGGGACAGATTCAAATGCCCGCCCAGGTCCCAGGCAAGAGACCCTCCCACTGAAGCAGCAGGAAAACTGAATGTCGTGACAAGCTCCAATGACAAGCTCCAATGACAAGCTCCAGCGGGGAAGAGCTATTTCCATATTGCTAGATTGGCCCACAGGGCCTCCCACCCTATGATATCCCTTCCAGCTGGACTCAGAGTCATCCCTGGAACACACTCTGAGGTTTCACAGCTCAGTGGCCACTCCTGCCAGACCCCTGCCAGGCCCCCTCAGCCAGCAGCCTCCCCCTGCACCACCACAGGCCCTGCACCGCCACTCCCAGACCGGACCAAGACATCCCTCGTGGAAGGGCAGCTGCAACGAGAGACCACCACACACCTGTCAGACTGGCTCAACTAAGCAATAAGGACGATGACGATAGTGAGAATGGGGAGAAACCGGATCACACACACACTGCAGGTGCGAACCGTAAACTGGTACAGCCACTTTGGAGAAGTTTGGCGATTTCTTAAAAAACTAAATATCCAAGTAGCATACGTGTCAGCATCTGCACTCCTGGGCATTTATCCCAGAAAATGACTGACGCTCACAGGAGAACCTGTCTGTGAACATTCACAGCAGCTTTATCCCTGATACCCACAGCCCAGGTGTCCTCTGACGGGTGAACAGTCAAACAACAGGCGGCAGGTCCACACCACGGAACACAACTCAGCAAGGAGAAAGCAGACCGAACTTGAGAGAGACAACAACCCAGTGAATCTCCGGGGAACCCCACTGAGTGAAAATGGCCAATCCCAAAAGGTTATATCCTGGGTGATTTTACACAGGAAACATTCTCCAAGTGATGATATTACAGAAATGGAAATCAGGCTTTGGGGGAGTGGGGCGCGGAGAGAGGGGTGTGACCACAAAAAGACAACAAGGGGGTCCTGGTAGTGATGAAAGGTTCTGTGTCTTGATTGGATCAATGTCCGGATCCTCCTGTGCTCCAGTTTTGCATGGTGTACCCTCGGGGGAAACTGGTAATTCAGGACCTCTCTGAATTATTTTTTACAACTGCATGTGGCTATAATTATCTGAAATCCAAAGTAAATGAAAGAAAAGAAAGAAGGAAAGAAATGAGGTGGGGAAGGGGGCAAAGGAGAGAGAAAGAGTACACTGGAGCTTGTCTGCTGAAGCCCAAGCCCTGTTGTGTCTTCACCACACCTAGCCAAGAACTCAACAAGTCCTGTTTCTTTCTCCGTATTTTCACTACCTGCATCCACAGAGGTGATAATAAGAAAAATAACTACTGGCACACCCTAAAACAATCCTTATCAGATGTCTGATATTCTAGGCAAACACTGGCACAGCAATAAATTTAAATTTTTTATAATGTTTCCAAAGTAAAATCAGGTTTGTAAAAATATAATATGCCCTAATTTGGTTTGGCGGCAACTTCAGTGAATGAAAATGGCTGCATTTCTATTTACTTATGATCAAATTTAGTTTTTCTTCCCCAAAGAAGCAGCTTGCTTGCTACTCTAGATAACAAAAGAGATCTCTCTTCAACTCCCACACTCCTAAATTTATTTGGATGTTACACTATTCCTAGCAGTTATCATCACTCAGAGCTAATGAGAGCACAGACTTAGCTATGCTCCCCACACCAAGCAAATGCGACTTCCTCCCCAAGTAAGAAGCAAAACATGCCATTAAGAAACGAACTTCTGGCTCGGCGCCTGTGGCTCAATCAGCTAAGGCGCCAGCCACGTACACCTAAGGTGGTGGGTTCGAATCCCCAGCCCGGGCCCGCCAAACGACGGCTGCAACCAAAAAAAAAAAAAAAAACAGCCAGGTGTTGTGGCGGGCGCCTGTGGTCCCAGCTACTTGGGAGGCTCTGAGGCAGGAGACTCGCTTGAGCCCAGGAGTTGGAGGTTGCTGTGAGCTGTGATGCCCTAGCACTCTACCCAGGGGGATAGCTTGAGGCTCTGTCTAAAAAAGAAAAAAAAAAGAAACGAACTTCTGAAGAAAAGCAGTGCTTTCCAGCCACAGTGACTGTTAAAGGAAGTCACAGAAAGTCACTTGTCACTACATTTCTAAACTTTTTTACTCTATTAAGAAAAAAATTAATAAAAGTGATAATTCATTTAATGCTTGGCATATCTTGAACACTGTGTTAAATGCTCTGCCAACATTATCTCAGAACACTTAGTAGCGGGCAGGCATATAGTTCCACCTTATAGATGAGAAAACAAAGGCTAAGAGCATGGGAGCAATTTGCTCAAGGGTCCCATAACAAATAAGAGCTGGGACTCAACCCTGTCTGCAGTGCCAACACCCCTCCCCGTGTGAGAGAACTGACTGGAGGAGGCCAGGGTCAAGGGCACATCTGGGTTCAAAATCAACTTAGTAACAGTAACCCAAGGGCAGAAGGAGAACCTTACCCTCCAAAGCTGCTCCTCTTCCATCCCTATTTGTTCGCTATTGCTGTCATAACAATTACCACAACCTTAGCAGCTTAAAACCACATGAATTCATTATTTCAAAGTTCTATGGGTCACAAGTGCAGTGGCTCAGGGTGTTGGCTGACTGGATTCTTATTAGAAGGCTCGGGATGAATCTCTGTGCGAGCCCATTCAGGGTGCTGACAGAATCCAGGGCTCTGTGACTGCAACTGAGGTTCCCTTGCTGGTTGTCAGCACCGGGCCTTCCACAGATCCTTTTTTCTGGACCTCCCAAGTGAGCCCCTCCGTCTCAGGACCAGCACCTGGGGATTGAATCCCTCCCAGGTTTGATCTCTCTCCTCTGACCCCCTCTTCCCTGCACGGCCAAAGTTCCCTAAACCCACATGGACGATCCTGGACAGTCTCCCCATGTCGAGGTTCATAACCTTAATCACATCAGCAAAGTCCCTTTGCCATGTAAAATACCCTAGTCTCATGGTCTGAGGATTAGGGCAGGGACACCTTTGGTGACCATTATTCTGCCTTCCACACCATCACAGAGATGTGAACACACCTTTCTCACATGTGATTCTAGAACATGCTACATCCTTTGAGCTCATCTTAGGAACAGGATCCACAGGGACATAATTTTATTGACACTGGGACACAGGCTCTGCCAAGCTAGAGGGGTCCAGGCAAAAGGATGGAAAAGACCACCCAGCCCTGTGTCAGCTAAGTCAAGGTTTATGTCTGTGTTAATAAGCCAGGCCCACCAAACTCAGGCGTGGGGGAAGCCAGTGAGTTTCAGGCAGCCCTCCCCCAGGGAATGAATCACGGGGAACCAGCATTTCCTGCTGTTTACTCCTTTCCCATTTTACAAAATAAATAAATAAATAACTGAAGTGTATCATTTATAAACAATGCTGCTAACAGATTCCAAGTACTTACAAACAATGAGCTTGTGATTCATTCATGGGCCAAGTGGCCAAAGTGGAAGCATGGCCCACCCACAGCCCCACCAGAGCTCCGGGAGAGAAACACAGCCCTGTTGTTAGCCTCTCCCAAAAATGCCAAGGTCGGTAAGGGGATCTCCAGTAATTTTCCCTCAGGCAGAAACAATTACATACTGAGACTATGTCACTACCTCCCAGCACCCATATCCCTCCCCAGTCAGCACCCTTCTTGGGAACTACTAAAATCCTCCCAGTGCAAACTCCCGGACAAGAGGCTAGGATGACCTCATGTGCTCATCCTCCACTCCCCTGGGTCCCACGTGGGGAGGTCCAGCCTCCCTGCCCTCCCCAGGGAGGCTCTAGTTAATTACAGTGTGAGTCCTGTCACTTCTACCCAGTTCTGGGTGAAGCAGGGCAAGCCCCACCCTCCCTCTACCTGACAGTCACTTACATCCTTCCCAGAATTTCCTGGCAAGATCATCCCACACACTCCTCTGAAAACTTTCCAACACCGTTTCCTCCGTTTTCAAGCAATTAAAAAAATTTTTTTTAATCCAACACAAAGTCTGTCTTAAAACCCAAGTATTAGCAAGAAGTATAAAGTTAGGGCTCGGCGCCTGTGGCTCAAGCGGCTAGGACTCCAGCCACACACACCTGAGCTGGCGGGTTCAAACCCAACTCAGGCCTGCCAAACAACAATGACTGGCTGCAACCAAAAAATAGCCAGGTGTTGGTGTGGGCTCCCAGCTACTTGGGAGGCGGAGGCTTGACCCCAGGAGTTGGGGGTTGCTGTAAGCTGTGATGCCATAGCCCTCTACCCAGGGCAATAGCTTGAGGCTCTGTCTCAAAAAAATAAAAAGAAGCATAAAGTTATAAGTTACCACTGGCAAACTTCTGGAAGGCGTGTGACTTACAAAGAGCACAGCCGCATTCTGGCCCACAGCCTCTGCCCCGGCAAGAAGACCCTGCTCACCCCACCTCTGACATTCCCTTTGGTCTTCTCCAGATGGTCAACCCACACTACAGGGTCCTCAGTGACACCACCCAGGTCACCCTGGGAGCAGATGAAGGGGATCAAGTTGTCTTGTAAATGTGGTGTCCAGGAGAAGCCCCCCACCCCTTCAGCTGGCAAGCACAGGACATGGTGGCAGCAGAACCCTCAGCAGCCTCACTTTCAAACCCAGGATGCACGGCTCACTAGTGAAGAGAGTGGGGTCCAGCAATTTACCTTCCCCTGACTCTGTAAAAGGGGAGTGACAGTAGTCCCTACCATGGAAGGGGGGCGCTGAGCTGGCCCCAGAGCTGCTCACTGCTTCCTCAGCTCCATGGGTGCTGCTCCCCTGCCTGCCCCAGCATGGCATGAGTCAGGCCTCTGCTCCCTCCTCCACACACTCCCCTAGGAGGCTCCCCACAGCAGGCACCCCACCATCACCACACCCTAAAGCCCTGTGGTTGGAATCTCCCCTCCAAACCTCCCTCTTCAGATGCAGATTAACTGGCTACTTCTAACAAGCCTGTGGCCCACAGGGATCCACGAGAAGGCTTACAGGGTGCTGGCCACACAGTAGGTCTGCAGTCAGAAAGCCTAGCACTGCCTTGGACCTCTGTGAACCTGTGTGAGCCTCAGTTTCCTTGTCTGCAAAAGGAGGGGAAGCTCAGCCATGTGATCCTAAATCAAGGAGACCCGCCCAGTGCAGGTCCACAGGGGACCTAGGGCTGTCCCAGGACTGTTCCCACTGCAGCCTTCCAGCCAGCTCCATTGTCAGAGCCCACTGTGTGTTGCCGACAATGAGCAGAGATAAGTAACTGGAGTTCACAGAAAAAAGAGTGCCGAGAACCAGAGGTGCCCGGAACCCTCCCAAACTCAGGGCCAGTTATGAAGCAGGCGAGCAGAGGGGGCAACTCACTAGTGGGGTGGGCGCTACACCTGCTGAGCAGAGTGGGGTCAGACCGCTGGGGCCAGGAGCCGAGAGGCTGATGAGAAGGTACCCCAAGAGGGCAAAACCTGGGGCTGAGGGAGGCAAGGTCACAAACACCTCACAAGTCAGAGTTCAGCCTGGTGAGGAAGGCCGGGCCCAAGGTCTCCTTCGCACTGTGGGGCAGGGGTTGAAAATGAAAACTTACTAGGAAGACTGGGAACCTGAGGGAGGAGGGGCAAATCAAAAGACGGCAGGAACCTATGGTCCTCCGTGGGCCCGGCTGCAGCTCCCGGTGCGGAGGGCAGCATGGGCCAGCAGGGCTCCGGGGTGTTTGCTTTGCCATTAAGGGAAGCCTAGCTCTCCGGAGTACACATTCCGTTCGAAAACGTAAACTTGCAACCTGACTCCCTCCACCCCCCACCTTCTGGAAGCGACAAAGAGCAGAGAAGCCAAAACAGGCCCCGCCCTCCCGAACCGGTCCCTGGGCCTCGGGGACACCCGCACGCTCCGCCGCTCCCCTCCTCTTGAGGGTCCTAAGCCGTATACGGCAGGACCACCTCGGTCGCACACGCCTCTCCCTGCTGGGAAAGAGCGGAATTCTAAGTTTTGATCGTGGCATCGTGAAAACTCATGGCATCCACCCAGAGCTCCAGACGCTAACACAAGTTCATCCAAGAGCAAAAGAGCTCGGAGAACAATGACCCCGGGCTTCCCCGCCGGGCCCAGTAAAACCGATGGCTGCGCTGTGTGCAGCTGGGGGACCCGGGATGTTGACGTGCAGGGGAACTGGATGTCAGAGGGGACACCCTCGGGGAGTGACACGCCCGCCCCCTACCCCGGCCTGGCGCCACCGGGCTCGATCGGGGCACTGCCCGCCGGGTGCGCTCGGCTCTGCCCGCGAGGCGGCGGCGCGGGCTCCGGGCGGAAGCGCCTCTTCCCGGCCGCGACCGTCGCTCCGCGTCCCGTCCGCGCCGCCCGCGGCCGGCGGCAACAGGCGCCCGGCACCCCCCGCCCCTCCCGGCCATCCGCGCGCGCAGCCCGCCTGATCGCCGGCACCCGAGGAAGTTGGGGCGAGTGGCGGGCAGGCGCGGGCGGCCGGCGCCGGGGACCCGCGCGAGGCCGGCGGCGCGCTGCTCACCCACGCCGTACTTCTCCTCCCTCTTGGTGGGCACCCAGCGGGTCATGGTGCCGCGCGGGGCCGGCCGCCGCCGCCAGAGCCGCCGCAGCCGGTCGGGCAGGAAACTCCGCGCCTAGGCCGCCATTTTCCATTCCCTGCGAGCCGCGGCAGGATGGGGAGGAAAAAGTTTGCGGCGGAGGCGGTGTCATGTGGGACGGGGCGGGCGGAGCGTCGCGGGCCGGATGGGAAAGGCCGGGAGCGCCGGCGAGAGGCGGGACGGCGACTGCCGCGGGGCCGGCGCTCCCCGGAGGGACCCCGCGGCCGTCCCGGGCGCACGCAGGGCCGTCGTCCCTTCACTTTCCCGCAGTGGGGAGCCCTTCGGGACTAGGTGTCGCGGAAAGAGGCGAGCTCCCCAGAGCACTGGGACCGAGGGTTCTGGGACAGTGTGAAGCGAGCGGCTGGCTCGGTGCGGGGTAGATAGACGCCTGGGGGTGCACTGTCCCCATCTCAGCCTCCCCCTGGTGGGCAGGCCCCAGGAACGGCCTTCGGACCGCGCGGTTCCTTCTCTCGCAGCCCTTAAGCGAGCATCTACCCACCCGGAGCCTGAGTGTGCTGGGATCGCCCAGCGAGCCAGCTTATGGTGGAGGTGAGGAGTAAAGTAACAGTCAAGGTGTCCCACGCCACGCAGGGGTGTGAGCGGGCCCTTAGTGCCTGGGCCGGGACACCCAAGTGGGGTGGGAAAAAATGGCACAGTGCGGCTGAGGGCCCATTTTCCCTACAAAGTGCCCTCTGGCTTGAGTGTTGGAGGAGTGGAGTCACCTGGAGAGGACGGAAGGGGAAAGTGAGCAGAAGCCCCTAAGGCCCTGAAACCTCCACGTCTGGGATTGGGGACTCATATCTGCCCAAGGGTAGAGAGGGACTGGACAAGGAAGGGCCAGGCCAGGCCTAGAGCGGAGGCCTCTGGCAGGAGATTCATCTTTAACCTGTGTGGGGGATGCTCTCGGAAGGCTGCTAAAAGCTGGGGGCTTATCATTGCTCCAAGGAAAGAAAGAAGGTAAAACAACACGCAACCTAGGTATTTTTACTATAATTCCAGGAAAGAATAAACCCTTAAAACCGAGAAAAAGAGGAAGGCAGTGGCCCCCAGGGATGAAGGCCGCCCTTTGAGTGGAGTTGTATCCTCTTTTCAGGCCTCAGGGACCCATAACAACTGAAGTGCACCTGGGAGCTGTCCAGGACTGGAGGGATGATGGTGAACGAGAGTGGCCACAGGGCCTGGGAAAGGCTGGAGAGCTGCACCTGTCCCTGGCCACCCTGAGCTGGGGCAATCTCAGCATCCCACTCAGAGTGCAGATTAAGTAAAGAATTTGGAGTGACTGAGGAACTTTTCAGTTTTTGTAGGTGAGAGAGAAGAGTCCCATAAATCAACAGATTCATGGAAAGTTACAGGCCCTGTTTCTCTGATTAGGAACTTAAATCCCACAGAGGGAAGCAGCCAGGCTTACCTCTCAGCTGCTCGCACTGACAGCCTTCTGTGGAAATTGGAAGCCTCAGGGGTTCAGATTCTAGTCCTGGCCTGGTGACTCCAACCCCTGGAAGGGGAAGAAGCCTGTAGGGCCTGCCCGGGAGAAGTAGAGTGTGACTAGGTAAAGGATGGTGGCCTGCCCTGCTTTGGGCCAAGAAGCTGCTCCCCTGAGAAGGTAATAAAAGCCCAAAGGACAAGGATGTGCAGAAACCAGCTGTGCAGCGGGAAGAGGAACCACTTCCCAAAGCCCTGGGGTGGGGAGGAAGACAATCCTTCAAACTGCTGAAAGGCCTTTGTGGCTCAAGAATAGTGAACAACAGGAATGTGACTTAAAATGAGTCTGCAGTGGTTGAAGGGCCTTATTGTTCTAGGAATTTGGAATTCTACAAAGAAAACTTGAGAAACACATTTTGGTGATACTTACCCTCCCCTTCACCCCCAGTCTCAATTCTGCTGGTGTGGTTCCGAGTTAGTGGAGTGGCATGTTGTAATGAAAAACCAGGAGTCTTGAGGGTCCCACAGACTGAGGGGCCCTGCCATGGCCAGGTGCATTACTGTTGTGTTTCTAAATATTCCTACGTATAAACTGGGGTAGCAAGACCAAGCCCACGGTCAGCGTGAGGCTCACAGGAGGAACCGTGGAGGCCTAACTATGGTCATGTGCTTCCTCACCTGACCCTACCTCCAGCGTGTGTGTTTGACAACCTTGTGGTTCTCATTTCCTAGAACAGCTGCCACTTTGAATGTGTAAGTGTGTACAGGATTTGTTTACTTTTTTATAAGACTGTCATGTAAATAAGTTCATAAATCAGAATGTTAAAACTCCAGGTGTGGCCAAGGAGGAGTGGCTCACACCTGCAAATTCCAGAACGTTAGGAGGCTGGGGCAGGAGGATTACTTAAAGCCAGGAATTTGAAACCAGCCTGAGGAACATAGTGAGACCCCCATCGCTACAAAAAAAAAAAAAAAAATCAGTGAGAGATGGCAGCACATGCATGTAGTCTCACCTACTCGGGAGGTTGGGGTGAGAGGATTGCTTATGCCCAGGCGTTTGAGGCTGCAGGGGACTATGATGCCATTACTGCACTCCAGCCTGGGCAGCAGACCAAGAAGAGCCTGTCTCTAAATAAATAATAAATAAAATAAAAACTCCAGGCAGACCATGGACCATGTGTTTGAGACAATGTGGGTTTGGTTGTGTTACTGTAATGTATGCCCAGGCTTGACTGAGAACTGGTACATGTAGCTATAGTCCTCACAGCTCTGAGAAAGTTCTTCAGCCTCCCCTGGCTGGCTTGGGCACTGTTCTCCTCTGGTGGCTCCGAATTGAGTCCATAGCCCCAGCTTATTGCCCCGTGGTTACATGCGCTCAGGCTTGGCTCCTTCTCCAGTACCAGGAGCCCTGGGGGGTTGTGGCCACTTGGCATTTTTAACTTCTGAGTAGATAGGGCTGGGCCTCAGGTCTCAGTTGCCCTCCCAATCACCTTGCAGGAACACTAGGGGTCCAAGTGGCCCGGTCCTACGCACTGGTGGGAGGTCAGACTAGAGACCACTGCCCCCACGTTATAGCAGAATCTTTGGATAGAGTCATGAAGGGTATAATCAATCTTACAGTTTTAAGTCTTAACAATTACAATATTTTCTTTTAGTTTGAAAAATTTTTCCACATTTGCAGGGCAAATTCAAGAGGCAAATTCATCAAAATCTTGCCTCATAGAAATACCAAAAGGCGTAGTGAGTCAGTGGGGGCGTGTGTCCAGGGGAAGGGGAGTGACACCAGGTTAAGGATGTAGAGATTTTATGCATGAAAGGGCCTTGGCCACGGCTTACTTGCCCATTCCTTGCGGGGAGGCATCTACCTGCTGCTCCTTGGATCCAGTGGCAGATCTGGGCACCAAATGAGGTGACGAGGTCACAGTGCATAATGCTTCACAGCACAAAAATGTATAATTAACACTTTAAATATAACATCCAGTTCACAGAACATAGAAGAGATTGAGGGACAAGTTACAAGACACTATAGAAAATATAGCTAGAAAGTGAGATGTTTCATCACAGGAGTCTGCAGCCTTTCAGGCACCAGGAACTGTTTTGGTGGAAGACAGTTTCTCCCCAGACATGGGATGGAGGATGGATTTGATACAAGTCTGCAAGCAGTTGATTTATTATGGTCTCTGTGCAGTCAGACCTCTCTGCCAATGATCATATGTGTTTGCAGCTGCCCCCCAGCTCCACCTAGACTATCAGGCATTAGATTCTCATAAGAAGCCAGAACCTAGATCCCCCGCCATGTGCATTCACATTCCTATGAGAATCTAATGCCACTGCTGATTGACCTAACTGGTGATAAGTGATGAAGAGGGGGGTAAATACAGACAAGGCTTTAGTAGCTCCTTGTCACTCTACTACTACGATGCAGCCCAGTTCTTAACAGGCCACAGACTGGTCCTGGTTGACAGTCCAGGGGTCGGAGATAGCAGTTCTATAAGACACTCATTTGGCCTCTTCAGAAGTCAATATTACTGAACAAGAAGAAGTCTGTGGAGAAAAACTATTCTAAATTTTAAAAGATGTAAGAAGGCTCGGTGCCTGTAGCTCAGTGGCTAGGGTGCCAGCTACATACACTGGGGCTGGAGGTTTTGAACCCAGCTTGGGCCTGGCAAACAACAATGACAACTACAACAAAAAAATAGCCCAGTGTTATGGCGGGCACCTGTAGTCCCAGCAACTTGGAAGGCTGAGGCAAGAGAATTGCATAAGCCCAAGAGTTTGAGGTTGCTGTGTGCTGTGATGCCACAGCACTCTACCAAGGGCGACGTAATGAGGCTCTGTCTCAAAAATAAATAAATAAAAATAAAAGATGTAAGAAATATAACATTCAAATATACTGTGTGGTCCTCAAATGGACACTGCTTTTAGTGATCCAACCCTAAAAAACATTAACAAGAAGAGATGTAAGTACGGACCAGTACTAGATGATATTAAAAATGTACATTTTCTTAGGTGTAATAATAGTATCGTGTCTAGGTAAAAAAATATCCTTATATTGTCCTTAGAAGTAAGCCATCATCATGCTTGTCATTTACTTTAAAACTACAGGAAAAAATAAGATGAAACAGAATCGTTTCATCTACATAAAGTTTGTGAGTGTTTCATCTCTCTACTTTTTTCTGTACGTTTGAAACTTTTTATAAGATCAAGTGGAGGGGCTTGAGATTGAAAAGCCCTGGACTAGCCCTGTGCTCAGAGCCTGGACTCTGCCTCCGCACCCCTGGGTGCCCTGCTCAGCATTCTCCGTGAAGATGATTAAAGTGGACCTGAGGCACTAAACTTCAGCCAGCTTCCTCCAGCAAATATGCTATTAAGGAAAGGATGCTTCGAACTGTGCCAATGTGCCTTATGGGCAAATATGACGGTGAATATAAATGCAGGCCAAGCAGCCCTTGCTGGGCTATGTACACAAAGAAATGAGCTCTGGAACCAAGAGCCAGACATCCCCAGGCAGAGTACCCCCAAGTGGAAGGGGCCCTGGGTCTAGGTTGCAAGGCCTTGCCCCTGGAAGCGGGATGCTCTCAGACCCCCCACCTCTCAGCCCCAGGGTCCTTAACAGGACCAGGTAGTGTTCATAGAATCAGGCAGACATGTGACCAAGAAAGACATCAGCAGCTGTCAGCCTCTGGGACGTTTATCTGGCCATTCTAAGTTTCCTCACTTTTAAAGTAGTCTGACTTCTAGGATGTGATTAAGATTTAACAAAATAATGCTAGCAGAGTGTGGCACAGATAGGGACTCCAGAGGAAGCATGGTTTTCTGATATTGGACATCAGGCGGTGCGGGACTCTGACCCCCAGAAGGAGGGAAACAAGAGGCTTCCTGGATGCAGCTTCTGGACTGCGGCACAGGAGGGGAAAGCAACAGAAGCTGGAGTCTCGCTGAGTGAAGACAGGCAGTGGAGCTCAGAAAAGCTCAGTTGCTAGGATTTGCAGGTCAGAGTACCCAGGAGCTACCCACACAGAGAGACGAGGCCAGAGGTCTGAGTCTCTGGCTGAGTACTGATCTCTGCATGTGTGGGGTGAAGCTCCCCGAGGCTGGCAGCAGAAAGAATGCCAGAGAGTAACAGAATAATTCACAAGCTTACACAGTGAGTAAAGTTCCCCACAGCCAGTGTGGAAATAACAAGGTGTCAGGCAAAGTGCCCCAGAGAGTCACACCACAGTAGGGCTAAATCACCCCTAAACCAAAGACTTCCCTGGTAAGTAATAAAACTTAAAAGCAAGCTTAAGTGAATGAAACTGAGCCCAAGTAACTTAACTACGTTCTAGAACAAAGTACAGCAGGATTTAAAAGGGTACATGAAATCCAGCATCCAACAGTGTAAAATTGACGATGTCCAGCATCCAGTCAAAAATTACCGGCCACGCAAGTTGCAGGAAAATAAGGCCCACACCTAGGGAGAGACAAATCAGTAGGCACAGAAGCAGAAATAATAGGGATGACAAAATTAGCAACAAAAGCCTTAAAATGGTGTTTTAGTCAGTATGTTGTTTGTGCCCAGAAAGATAGAGGAAGCCGTTTACGTAATAAGGAAAAAGCTGGAGGCCATAAAAGCCAGAGTCAATGCCCACAAATGGGAGCTATTGTTGTCCTGGTGGGATTGCTGTAGCTGATTCTCGTGGACAAGCTCTGGTGTTCTCACAGCTTCTTCCTTTTAAACTCAAGAAAGCCCTTCCTCACTGTTACTGTTCTCAAGGGTAGCTGTTGGGTATGTCTGTCCCCCACCCACTCCTCCTTTAGGGAACTCCATCCTGGTTGTCCTTTGGGGACCCACTGCCATGGGCTGAAATGTCTTCCTCCTAAATTTCACATGTTGAAGTCCTAACCCTGGTGCCTCAGACTGTGGCTGTATTTTGGAGAAAGAGCCTTTAAAAAGGACTGATCTGGTTCATGCAAGGGTACAGCTGAGTGGCAATGGAAAAAAGGGACCAGTCCCAAGCAACTTTGTTATGAACCAGAACAAGCCACTCAAAGCTAGGCATCATGGGAGGCCCATTCCTGGACCCTTTTTCAGAAGGGACAAGCCTGAAACCTTCAGACATTCACAAACAAGCCTTGTTCATGCCTCTGTCTTCCTGGTTCCATGACTGGGCCTAGAGACACCAAGAGAACCAAGGTCAGATGCTTAAGTTGAGAGAATGTCTGAGGCAGAGCCACAGCCAGATGCAGGCAGATAAACACACTCTGTTTCTGCTGGGCTGTCATCCAGGGAGCAGGATCACAGGCAACAAAGAAGTCCCTTCTGGTCCAGACCAGGTGCACATCCAGGTCCAGCCAGAGGCCCTAGAGCACATGAGGCCCAGCTCAGGGCAGTAGCTGCCTATGATGTGGGGCATGCTCGGCACTGCACAGGCCTTGGGGACACAGAGATAGCCAAGAGATGCCCCTGCTCCCCAGGAGTTCCCAGTCCAGAGGTCACAACAGGCCAAGAAAGACTGCAGTGGGGAGGTCCACGTGTCAAGAGGGGGAAGACACAGCTGGGCCGTGCTCTCCCACCACCCTAAGGACTAGTAGTATCTACTATCACTTGTGCTATTATTGACTTAATATTTCTCTTAAAATGAAAAAGAAGGCTCAGCGCCTGTGGCTCAGTCAGCTAAGGCGCCAGCCACGTACACCTAAGGTGGCAGGTTTGAATCCCCAGCCCGGGCCTGCCAAACAACAATGATGGCTGCAACTAAAAAATGGCCAGGCGTTGTGGCGGGCGCCTGTGGTCCCAGCTACTTGGGAGG
>CAUYQV010159599.1:0-12820 GCA_963574575.1 Galagoides demidoff | reverse complement strand
GCTATGGGTGCCAAGCCAATATAGTGATTATTTTAAAATGTCCTTTTTAGTATGTTAACAATGATTTGTAGAAATTTCAGAAAATGTGAAAAGGCACAAGAACACTTTAAACCAGTTGTGATCCCTAAGTTTTATTTTGTTCCCTTATGAGTTGGGGTTCAGTTAAAAAACCAGAGCCCACTCTAGGCATTTGAGGCAGTTTAATGTGGAAGGGATTTCACACAGAAAGTGGGGCTTCCAGGTACTCAAAGAGCTAAAGGAGCAAGTGGGTCTCAGGCCGACCTACACATGTACTGCTCCCTCCGAATCCAGCCTAGAATTGTTGCATTCAGGACAGTTCGGGTCACACTGTGTGCATCTACAATCCAGGGACCAGAAACGACTTCTGCAACTGCCTCTGAACATCCCATAAGCCTGAAACCAAGCCTGGGAGTTTGAATTCAGGCTGGCAAAATCATCAGCAATAATCGGACATTGAAGAATGGGCACTGAAATACCATTGCTAAGAACCTCTTGCTCTGCATAAAAGAGCAGAACTTCTACCTTCCTCCTACCTTCTAGAACTTAAGCACATCCAGGTGGCCAAACTTCATTTTATTTTATTTTTATTTATTTATTTTATTTTTAGAGACAGAGTCTTACTTTGTTGCCCTCGGTAGAGAGCTGTGGCTCACAGCAACCTCCAACTCCTGGGCTCAAGCGATTCTCCTGCCTCCACCTCCCAAGTAGCTGGGACTATAGGCGCCTACAATAATGCCTGGCTGTTTTTTTGGTTGTAACTGTCCTTGTTGTTTGGTGGACCCAGGTTGGATTCAAACCTGCCAGCTCAGGTGTATGTGGCTGGCACCTTAGCTGCTTGAGCCACAGATGCCGAGCCACCCAGCTATTTTTTTGTTGCGGTTTGCCAGGGCTGGGTTTGAACCCACCACCCTCAGTATATGGGGCTGGCACCCTACTCACTGAGCCACAGGCACTGCTCCAAATTTAATTTTACTGTATTTCTACCTGTACAAGAGTCTGGGAAACAAGGTTTCAGGCTTTTCAGTAGCTGCTGTAAAAGATGTGTAGAATGAAGAGTGTGTGACCCAAATCCACAGTACTCTTTCCCTGCATCTCAAGTCTTTATTATGAATGTGTATTATAACCAACCAGAAATCCACACCCATAATTCTGCATTTAGAGACTCCTGGTATATGTATTTCTTGCCAGTCTTTTTCCTTTCTGCATGTGTAGATAAACAAAACATATATAAGATCCAATTATATTATAAATATAGTCAGTCCTCTGTATCCATGGGCTCTGCATTCATGGAGTCAACCAATTACAGATTAAAAATACTTGGAGGAAAAAATGGGTGGTTACATCTGTATTGAACACACACATACCTTTTTCTTAATCATTATTCCCCAAATAATACAGTATAACAACCATTTACCTAGCATTTACATTGTATAAGATATTACAAGTAATCTAGAGATGATTTAAAGCAGGTATCCTCAAACTACTGCCCGCGGGCCACATGCAGCCTACCTAGGACATTTATCCAGCCCATCAGGTGTTTTTGCCGCCCCTGCCTGTCCTGTCCTGCTTAGCAGCCAACTCGTCCTGGGGCCCGTAGTCCGGCCCGCCAACGGTCTGAGGGACAGTGAACTGGCCCCCTGTTTAAAAAGTTTGAGGACCCCTGATTTAAAGTATACAATGAGAGGATATACATAGGTTATATGCAAATGCTACACGATTTTATATCAGGGACTTGAGCATTCATGGATTTCAGTATTCTTGGAGAGTCCTAGAACCCATCCCTAACAGATAGTGAGGGATGACTGCAGCATACATATTGTGTTCTTACCTCCTTTTTTAACTTAATGTTATGTTTGTTTCCATGTCATTTAAAAAAACCATGTCAGAAGGCCGAGTACAGTGGCTCACGCCTGTAATTCTAACACTCTGGGAGACTGAACTGGATGGATTCCTTGAGATCATGAGTTTGAGACCCAAGCCATAGTACCCTTTCCCTGAGTTTCAAGTCTTTATTATGAATGTATACTACAGTCAAGAAAGAACAAGACCCCATCTCTACTTGAAATAGAAAAAACTAGCCGGGCATCATGGCAGGCATCTGTAGTCCCAGCTACTCAGGTTGAGGATTGCCTGAACCTAGGATTTTGAGATTGCTGTGAGCTGAGCTGACACCATGGCACTCCAGCCTGGGCAACAGAGTGAGACTCTATCTCAAAAAAAAAAAAGTGAGACTGTGATCTTGAGTAGCCAAGTGTATAAGATCACCTGGGTGACTTGCCCTCCTCCACCATAGTGGCTCTGACAGTAAGAAGCCAGCCCCAGAGCCATTTAGAAGGGACTTGGAGCTAGGAAGGAAAGAGGATGCCTTTGAGGGACCCTGGGAGTATCCACTGGAGCCTTGGGTGAAGGCTGTGGCTTGTGGGCCCCTCACTGACCCCATGTATCTGGCCTTCCCTAGGGTAAGAACATCGTTGTCTTCTACGGCTCCCAGACAGGGACTGCTGAGGAATTTGCCAATCGCTTGTCCAAGGACGCCCATCGCTACGGAATGCGGGGCATGGCAGCAGACCCTGAGGAGTACGACTTGGTGAGCTCTTGCCAGGCACTTGCCCCCTTCTTTCTGTCTCTTCCAGTGGTATTAAGGGATTCACCTCTGGATCACAGAGAGGCTTAACGGGCTGAGATAGCCAATGGAACAGATGGTTCTAGAAGCCACATGGCACCAGTTTTAAGACATTCTAAGAGTCCCTGGTCTAGGTCAGCAAGGCAGTGTGTGCACATGTCTGTCTGTACCCAGTGAGCCTCTGCACTGTGGGGCTTCCCAAGTACTGGGCTGGTGCATGCAGAAGGGACCCAGGCACTTAGTTGAGTGGATATTTCAGAATGCCAGGAGAGGAACTCTGTCCCATCTCTCTCCACCTGGAAATGCGTTGGCCAGAGACCAAATGTAGAGTCAGGTCACCTGGGTGCAGATCTTGCCCTGCCCTGATTGCCTAGGCATTGTCCTTGCTTACCTACAGAGGAGGGATGAGGGCATGGGATGGGTCTCTCTGAAAACCCTTCAGCTAGCTTTGTAATGAGGGTGCTAATAATTTGTTTATCTGGGCCAGAGTGTGAGGGGACAGTGAGGCATGGGGAGATACGGTAGGAGTGCTCTTCCTGTCAGTAGGCCTCAACACAGTGCTCCCCTGTGGGCCACTGAGGGACTAAATCCTGACTTCCTGGCCTCAGCCAGACCCAGCCTTGTCTCTGAGGGCCATGAAGAGTAGGTTTGCTCCTCTTGGCACTGGCTCTTCCTAGAATTGGCTCTCTCTACCTCCTCCTTGCTCACTTGTGGCCTTTCAAAGTATAAGAACTTTCCAGTAGTCTGCTTCCTGTTTCTGTGTTGGGAGAGCCAGTGACAGGCTGCCAGCCCAGATGGAGGCAGTGGGCAGGCAAGTAGAGCTGAGCTGTAGGCTCCCCTCAGGAGGGAGCAGAGGTCCCACAAAGGTGTCACCAGGAGTTGTTTTCCCACTGTTCCATTGCCAGTCATGGCCTTGCTGGTGAGGAAGAGCTAGTCCTGTGGCTCCAGCAACAGCTGAATGTCCTTTCCCTCAAAACCAGCCCTCTCCTGAGCACCATCTGCTTCCCTCAAGGACTACTCATGTCCCAAACCAAACTCATTCTATTCACCCCACCTCCTTTGGGATCTTGGTGACAGGTACCACCACCCAGCCTTCTCTAGGCTTCTTTTCAAGTTGATGAACACCTTAGTCAGACATCAGTGAGCACCCAGGCCATGCCATAAGCCAGGGACTCTGGAATGGCAAGGTTTCCCTGGGGTGACCTAGAAGCCAGCTGGTCTTTGGTTCTGCGTCACACTCTCTCCCCCATCCTGTGCTCGTCATGCCTGCTGCTCTCTTTCCTCTCGAAACACATACTATCCACTCTAGCCTAACACACACTGTATTGTCCTGCTCCCCTGGCTCTAACCCCATCCCCCTCTGCTCAGCCATCCCTGATCCTCCATGCACTTCCCAGGCAGATAGATTTGTTCCTTCTCTGACCCCACAACACTTGCACATCCCCAGCTGGGCTCTGCCCTGGGCAGGGCTTGGTATCCCCTTTTGCTGCAGGCCAACCTAGAGCAGGCTTAATCATGGTCAGCTCTGCCCTTTCTCTTCAGGCCGACCTGAGCAGCCTCCCAGAAATAGACAATGCCCTGGTAGTCTTCTGCATGGCCACCTATGGTGAGGGGGATCCTACTGACAATGCCCAGGACTTCTATGACTGGCTTCAGGAGACAGATGTGGATCTATCTGGAGTCAAGTATGCGGTGAGTCACCCAGAGACTCTTGTGGGCTCATGGCAGCCTTAGCCCCTCCCCTGGGCTGCTGGTTCCTCAGGTCCAAAAGGAGGTCCTCTCACCCATCAGCCAGGGGGTGCTGAAGGCCTGACAGTGAGTTTATGGGGGAGTCCCAGAGGGTGGCTGCTTGTGCCCTTCGGCTTAGCAGGAAGAGAGCTTCTCCTCCATGTCCCCAGCCCCAGTTGTTGCTGGAGACGGAAGGTGAGACAGATGTGGCAGGATGGCTGAGTCTTGGCCAAGCAGGAGGGCTAGAGCTGCCCACCAGGTGGGGAAGGTGAGCTGCACCCCTGCTGCCTCATGGGATCGAGGCTTAGAGGTTGGCTGTGGAGGAAGCCGAAGGAAGCTTAGATGTCCTCACAGTGAAAGGTGTTAGGCGGGTACAGACATTTGCAGGCACTGCTTAGAGGCTCAACCAGCCCTGCTGTTCATGCTGGAGGCCAGGCCTCAGACCCCCCTCTGTCTGTGCAGGTGTTTGGTCTTGGGAACAAGACCTACGAGCACTTCAATGCAATGGGCAAGTACGTGGACAAGCGGCTGGAACAGCTTGGCGCCCAGCGCATCTTTGAGCTGGGATTGGGTGACGATGATGGGAAGTGAGTGCCACACCCTGCTTTCCAGCCCTGAAGCTTAGGCCACCACCTTAGGGCCCCCACTGTTATGTATTAGGTACCACAGGTCTAGAGACTTGACTGAAACATGGGGGGATGCAAACCGTTGTCAGCTGAAACTCAGTGACATGTCACTGACAAGAGAGGGGACTCACCCTCCCTCCACTTAGCCCTACTGAGTCACTGGGTCTTCTCTTGGCTTGCCCAGCAAG
The DNA here is from genome assembly GCA_963574575.1 of Galagoides demidoff. Classification (NCBI taxonomy): domain Eukaryota; kingdom Metazoa; phylum Chordata; class Mammalia; order Primates; family Galagidae; genus Galagoides; species Galagoides demidoff. The sequence goes on along the minus strand of CAUYQV010159599.1, from coordinate 7,634 downwards.
TAGAGGCTCCTTTAGCTCCTTCCTGATGCCTTGGGTTCACACTGCTGTTCGGCCCCTAGAACTCTGGGGAACGGAGCTTGTGAGGGAGAGGGTCACCCCGTCTGGGGAACCAGCCCAGCTCAGCTCATTCTCCCTACTCCTCAGCTTGGAAGAGGATTTCATCACTTGGCGAGAGCAGTTCTGGCCGGCCGTGTGTGAGCATTTTGGGGTGGAAGCCACTGGGGAGGAGTCTAGGTAAGTAGGCTACAGAGTATGAGGGGCCTCAGCCGGTTCCTAGGAGCAACCATTCCAGAGTGGGTTGGCCTGGAGGTGGCAGTGGGGATGGTGAGGAGAAGTTGGCAGAATCTCAGTTGTGGGGTCAGCAAGGGTCTTTGGTCCCAATAAGATGCTTGGGCTTTCCATACCTTCTTATGGAATCACCTAGAAGCTCACGCTGCTCCTCCCCTTGCCCCCTTCTCCCTTCCCTCTCCCCATGCCTGACATCACCTCTGGTCTCCCCTCTCTAGCATTCGCCAGTACGAGCTTGTGGTCCACACAGATGTAGACATGGCCAAGGTGTATGTGGGCGAGATGGGCCGGCTGAAGAGCTATGAGAACCAGAAACCGTGAGTGGATGCAGCACGGTTGCAGGCACATGGCCCTGGGGCCCATGACACACCCATGTGGGGATGGCAACAACTCGATGCATCCCCCCAGGGCATGAGAGTGTCCCTTGCACAGGAGGGCGCGAGGCCCAGAGATGGGCAGTTGCTCCATGCTAGGGCTTTCAGGAGCCCCCTGCCCTACGTGGCACCAGTCCCAGGTGCAGCCTTTGTGAGACCAGTGTTCATAAAGTTTGTACTTAATTTACTTACACATCGGCTCGGTGCCTGTGGCTCAATCTGCTAAGGCGCCAGCCACGTACACCTAAGGTGGCGGGTTCGAATCCCCAGCCCGGCCCGCCAAAACAACAATGATGGCTGCAACCAAAAAAAAAAATGGCAAGGCGTTGTGGCGGGCGCCTGTGGTCCCAGCTAATTGGGAGGCGGAGGCAGGAGGCTCGCTTGAGCCCAGGAGTTGGAGGTTGCTATGAGCTGTGATGCCATGGCACTCTACCCAGGGGGATAGCTTGAGGCTCCATCTCAAAAAAAAAAAAAAAAAAAAATTTACTTACACATCTTGCTGTATATACGCTGAGCCAGTGAGTGCACACTGGTTCCTGGACAAAGATGTAGCAAGTGTAGCCCTGTCTAGGTTCAACCTTGGCAAAAGGGCTCATTTCCTTAAAATCTACTTCAATTGATGGACTTTTTGTCCATAAGTGGAAAGATTCTTTCTGGTGCCATCCAGAAAAGTCCTCATAGTGTAAGATTTGTGACCATACGCCCAGGGGCACATCCTGCCCTGCTTGCATCAGTACTGCTATGGCCTTGCTTTGCAGTAAAATTTCTCTTGTCCACATTACAGTCCAGGTCATGTGGGAGTGGGGAGCTATATTCCATCTCTGAGGGCCTGGGCCTCCCTTGCACTCACCTACCCATGGTCACAGAGTGTAGAGGGTCTCACATGTCTTCTGTGAGTGGGGACACTGATGATCTAGCACTGCCCACTTGGTGGGCTGTTGAGAGAGCTGTGCTGGATTAGTCTGGGAGGGTCCTTGACATATGGATAAGGTTTCCTATTGGCCTTTGGAGGGGCCACCTGTGCTGTTCTCTGTGTTTTGTGCAATCAGAAGGATCCCTTGGGAACAGGGCGATGCAGCTCAAAGGCTGGCTAGTCACTGGCTTCTCTTCTCCACACCTAGCCCGTTTGATGCCAAGAATCCATTCTTGGCTGCAGTTGCCACCAACCGGAAGCTGAACCAGGGAACTGAGAGACACTTCATGCACATGGAATTAGACATCTCGGATTCCAAAATAAGGTATCAGCTATCACTGTTACCTCCCCTGTACCTTCAGTTGGGGCCTCCAGATCCAGGTGCAGAGCCCGCCTTGCATCTCCCTCCAGGTATGAATCTGGGGACCATGTGGCTGTTTACCCAGCCAACGACTCTGCCCTTGTCAACCAGCTGGGTGAGATCCTAGGTGCCGACCTGGATGTCATCATGTCACTGAACAATCTCGATGGTGAGTCCTGGAATCGAGGCCACCCTCCACACCTCTCCCCTCCCCAGCCTTTGATGTTGCTTCTGCTTAGGCCTGAAGCCCTGGAACCTGAGGGACCCTAACCCCTAAAACTCCATGGTTATAGCTTCTGGAGGCAACTCAAGGAGAGGCAGAGTGGCTATAGGGCTGGCCTCTCCTTTGGGCTTCCTTCTACAGTACTGTAATAGTCCCTTAAGGGAAGGAGGGGTGCCTGAGGCCTATAGACAGAACCAGCCCCACCTCCCCCTGACAGTGTGTCTTGACTGCCTGCTGTGGGCCTGAAGCTGGTCCTTCCCAGCTCCTGGGCCTCCATTTCCTCTCTGGAAAGACACACATGTCAGCAACCCTGATAGCCCTCTGGGCCCACTTACAGGAGTGGAGTGCTGGAAGGTACTGGACACATAGCCAAGTCTGTGCATGGTCTTGAAGAGCTTCCTAGCCTGTACCTCTCATTGTGATGGTCCCTGCCCTGCCCCATCCCTGCCCACTCCTATCCTTAGCAACCTGTGGCAGGTCTGTCACTTCTCACCAGTTCCAGAATCAGCCCTTAAGAGGTACAGCAGGAAAAGGGACTAGACTGTCAAACTGTCACAGCAGTGCAAGCACAGTGGGCATGCAGGTGCATTAAAGTGCCTCCCTAACAAGATATATCCACCTCTGATAAGGACTTGCCATCCTGTGTAAACCTTAAGGCCTGGCCGGAAGCCTTCAGCTTAGGCCAGAGTGGCACTAATGAGAGTTGGCTTTGCTCCCAGTATCTGCTGGGGTGCCTGCCTCCTGCAGAGCAGGGTTGCTTTAGGCTTGACATTACCCCAGGAGGCATCTGCTCACCCCATGTCCTGCCTGCCTTCTCCCTGCAGAGGAGTCCAACAAGAAGCACCCATTCCCCTGCCCCACCTCCTACCGCACGGCCCTCACCTACTACCTGGATATTACCAATCCTCCCCGCACCAACGTGCTGTACGAGCTGGCCCAGTACGCCTCTGCACCCTCTGAGCAGGAGCAGCTACGCAAGATGGCCTCCTCCTCGGGCGAGGGCAAGGTAGACCTGCCGTAGCCACCATGCCCCTCAGCCATGCTGCAGCCCCTAGCCCACCACTGTCCTATCTCTGTGGGTCCCCGTTATCCCTGTCCCTTCACCTGTCTCACTGTACATCCTGCATCTCCTTCCAGGAGCTGTACCTGAGCTGGGTGGTGGAGGCCCGGAGGCACATCCTGGCCATCCTGCAGGACTACCCATCTCTGCGGCCCCCCATCGACCACCTGTGTGAACTGCTTCCACGGCTCCAGGCCCGCTACTATTCCATCGCCTCCTCCTCCAAGGTGAGGGCTGTGGTCTGTCAACCCCCAGCCAGAGGCCAGGCCCTGTTGTGGCAGACACACAGATGGGCTCACCAGAGGCAGCACAGGAGCCCCAGCCTTGACCCAAATGCCTGGGCAGTTTTCTAAGGGTCCCCCCAGCTGTCAGTTTCTCTTCATCCTTAGTCTCAGGGGCCTTTGAGGAAGTTTGGGGACCAAGAGTATGTGAAGAGTTCCTGAGCCTATGGGAGAGGGCCTTGGCCTGGTGGTCAACCTCACCAGGCCCTCCCTCCAGGTCCACCCCAACTCTGTGCACATTTGTGCTGTGGCTGTGGAGTATGAAACCAAGTCTGGGCGAATCAACAAGGGTGTGGCCACCAGCTGGCTGCGGGCCAAGGAGCCTGCCGGAGAAAATGGCCACCGGGCCCTTGTACCCATGTTTGTGCGCAAGTCCCAGTTCCGCCTACCCTTCAAGGCCACCACCCCAGTCATCATGGTGGGCCCTGGCACAGGGGTGGCACCCTTCATCGGCTTCATTCAAGAGCGGGCCTGGCTGCGGCAGCAGGGTGAGTGTGTGGGCCCATGCGGGAGGGCAGGAATAGGCCAGGCTAGGCCCACTCACTCTACTGCCACCACCCAGGCAAGGAAGTTGGGGAGACGCTGCTCTACTATGGCTGCCGCCGCTCAGACGAGGATTACCTGTATCGCGAGGAACTGGCCCAGTTCCACAGGGACAACGCCCTCACCCACCTCAACGTAGCCTTCTCCCGGGAGCAGTCCCACAAGGTAAGGTGGGGTGGGCTGCACAGGCAGGGGACAACCAGGAGGCCACAGGGACTGGGCCTGCTTGCCTCACGTCTTCCTCCCTCCCTCTCCACCCACAGGTCTACGTCCAGCACCTGCTCAAGAGGGACAGGGAGCACCTGTGGAAGCTCATCCATGAGGAGGGAGCCCACATCTATGTCTGTGGGTAAGTTGGGGACCAGGGGGTGGGCCTGCCTGCTTGTGGGCAGCATCTGTCTACCCCCCACCTGCCACCTTCTTCCTGCCACCAGGGATGCTCGGAATATGGCCAGGGATGTGCAGAACACCTTTTATGACATTGTGGCTGAGTTTGGAGGCATGGAGCATGCACAAGCCGTGGACTACATCAAGAAGCTAATGACCAAGGGCCGATACTCCCTGGACGTGTGGAGCTAGGACTGTCTGGCCCTCTTGTCCCTCACTGCCCCACAGACTTGCTGCCCATGTAATCACTTCCCCCCTCCCTGCTGGGCTCCTGGGGGGGTTCTGCTTGGCCTTGCCATGGGAAGCAGGCCCAGTGACAAAGCTTCCAGCCTGGAGTGCACCTTCCTTAGCCCCGCAGGCCGCCCAGCCCTGGGGCACACAGTAGGGGTGACTGGGCCCCACATTTTGGGATGCCTCAGGCCCTCAGTGGCTGTGCAGAGGGCTTTCTCAGCTAAGGTGGGCCTGGCCCCTCCAATGTGATTTTCAATGAGTGTAAATAATTTTAAATAACCTCTGGTCCTTGGAATAAAGTTCTGTTTTCTGTATTTGCCTGGTGGTACTTGAGCAGACTGAGAGCCAGTGTGGTGGGGGAGCACACAGCTAGAGAGCTGCCCGGCCCCACCGCCTTCCTTTCAGGAGAATACACACCTCAAGGCCATCTGTGGCTCTTCCTTTATTGAGACCCTGTGCCCCCAGCTCTTTGTAGGCTGGGGCACAGGCCTTCTTCAGGGCCCACAGAGCCCACAAAATCCCAGGAGAACAGAAGAGACGCCCCCCCCCAGACATGCATACACACATACAAGGGGCGCCTATCGTCCCCTCCCATGACACACAGGATGCAGAAGCCCCTTTGGGGCTGGCCTCATTCCTTCTTTCTCCCATGCCGCTGACTATGGAACTTCTGGTGCACAACCCGCAGGGTGGTGAAGAAATTGCCAAGGAAGAGGAGGAGGAAAGGGAAGCCGCACATTAGCACCTGCAGGAGGAATCCGGGTGAGGACAAGAGCCATGCCCCTGGGCCTCCCAAGCTGTCCTCACTGGGGCCCCAGCTCACCTGCCACTCCTTGCATTGAGGGTCCCGGGCCAGGTTAAACAATGTCAGTGCGTTAAAAAGCTGCCAGAACTGAGGAGGTGGGGGAGGAGTTTTACTCAGTAAACCCAGTTCCTGCTCGAGCCCAAAGCCAGATGGACGGGGACACACAGGTGCAACTCACATGTCCAAAGAAAAGAAAAGGCAGCAGGAAAGTGAGGCCCCGCCACATCCAGGACTGGAAGCCCTCTGGGGAAAGAGGCAGGGTGCAGAATGATGAGGGACAGATGTGGGGTACCATCACTCAGACCAAGGCGGGAAGACAAGGAACTTGGCCTCCCAGCTGCCCAGCAAGATTCCTGAGTGGACCAGGCTGACTCACCCACAGTGAGGTCCATGGTGTGCCGCTCACCCAGGGCGCGTAGGCGGTACAGGCAGCCACTCTGATAGTAGTACTGGAGGAACTGCACAAAACCTGGGCGGGGTGAGGAAGGGGCTGCAGCCTTAGTCCTTTCTTTCCCTGTCCCCTCCCCCCACCAAGAAGGGGCCTTTGAAACACTCACTCTGGTACATGGAGAAGGACAGGAATTGGTTCCGGAACTTCTGGTACATGAGACCATCTGGCCTAAGGTAGAAAGCAGTGGGAGGTATGGGGACGCCATCTCTCTCCCTGTCCCAGCTCTCATCACGTAAGGCCTGGCCACTCACCATGTCAGCATGACTCCTGACAGGAACGTGGACACATAGTGATGGAAGACCCACCAGCCTTTGATCCTGTGTCAGGGAGCCACCGTCACTCGCCTGTCCCCTTACAGGATCAAGGCTCAGGGACAGGAAAGAGGCAGAAGTGGGAAGAAACCCTTGCCTCAGCCCAGTGCCCACTTCCCAGGGGTCCCGGCCCTCCAGCGTGCCCACCGGGAGCCGTTGTTGATGAGGATGCTCTCTCGGATGGTCAGCGTGCAGTAGTACCAGACCAGCAGGAAGTTGAAGGCAGCATCTGTCACCCTGGGGAGAGGTACAGAGAGTTGGTGCCACAGAGCTTGGAGAGGGTGCAGGGTCTCGCCCCAGCAGGATGCCCACCTGGAGTTGAGCAGGAAGCGGCAGGTGAAGGAGATGAGGATGAGGATGATAGTGAGGTAGAGCTTGAACTTCTCGTACTCGTCTTTGTAGGCGAACCTGTAGGGCACACACTCTGAGACAGGCTGGGATGCTGCCATCCTTGCCTCTGCCCCAGGACACACTCTGGTGTTGCACGAGGCCAGCACTGGGGAGCAACTCCCAAACCCCTAGGCTTAGCCAAGTGGAAAGCACTTGGGAAGGGTGTGGGGTGGTGCAGACCCAGCCCATGATGACAAATTACTTAGCCTGCTTGCTTAGAAGTGTCACATTGACGTTCCCCAGAACCAGGCTCAGGTACAACCTAGAGGAGAAGGACAGTGAATGAGAAGAGGCTCCTAGTGACAGAAAAGCCATGTGGCACAGAGCCCTGGGCATGCTGGGCCAAAGCCTGTGCCTCTACTACCTTCCTTGTGGCCTTGGGGCTCTGACCTTGGGGGTGCTGCAGACAAACCACACAATCCCCTGCCTTCTCCCTGCCTGCTCCAGAATCCCAGTCGGAATAACTGATGTCCCCCACCCACCTCCCATGCCCTGCCTAAAACTCCCTCACCTTGAGACTTTCCCTCCCTGCTAACAGCCAGTGGACTCATTGCTTGTGGGATGATGGCCATCTACCACCTGAACCCTGAACCTTCAGCCCTGGGTCTATTTTAGCTACCTATACCCACCATGACACCTGGGACCGCCTCTCAACCCAAAATAGCCTCCCTTGGAAACTTGGAGCTCTGGTTGTGTCCTGACCTAGATGACCAGCCTCAAAGCCCATTTCTTCCCACCAAAGCCTCTCCTGAGTCAGCAGAACCCACACCCTCTTCCGTTCCCACCAACCAACATCAACTTGCCCTTCTCTGCCAGAGATACTCCAAGAAGTGATAGCAAAGTCACAGTCACTTACTAAGCAGCTGTAACATGTACTCTTTTTTTTTTTTTTTTTTTGAGACGGAGCCTCAAGCTATCCCCCTGGGTAGAGTGCCATGGCATCATAGCTCATAGCAACCTCCAACTCCTGGGCTCAAGCGAGTCTCCTGCCTCTGCCTCCCAAGTAGCTGGGACCA
>CAUYQV010159595.1:0-13907 GCA_963574575.1 Galagoides demidoff | reverse complement strand
TTTTTCTTCCATTCCTGAGATGCTTTGCTAAGAAGAATATGTTCCAGCTCCATCCATGTAAAATGTAAGAGGTAAAGTCTCCATCTTTCTTTAAGGCTGCATAATATTCCATGGTGTACATATACCACAATTTATTGATCCCTTCGTGGGTCGATGGGCATATGGGCTTCTTCCATGAGGGAGTGTTGCTTTTGATGTGAGGTCTTCAGAGGTCTTGGTAATAAAATCACATTTGGGGAAGAGACCTGGGGTGAAAAAAGCAAGGAAACAAACATTCTGGACAGCTGGAGGACGTGCATTCAGGGCAAAGAGAATAGCAAGGAAGCAGAAGCAAGAGGTCGAGGTTGCCTGAGTCGTGGTGGGATAGTAAGGAGACCAGGTGTCTGGAAGAGAGCGGCAAGAGGAGAACAGGAACAGAGAAGTGGTGTGGGCAGGAAACGCCGAGGCGTGTTACAGATCATCGTGAGGGCTCTTGTCTCATAAGAAATGGGAAGCTGCTAAAGAGCAGTGGTTCTCAACCTGTGAGTTCCGACCCACAGGAACTGTGTAAAGAGTTGCAGCATTGGGAAGGTTGAAAAACCACTGATTTAGAGTAATATGACCTAATATTTTCAAGGACAAATCCTAACTGTTTTGTTGAACGTAAACCAGGACAGAAGCAAGGAGATCTCTTATGATAATTTATTATGAAACTAACAGTCTATCAAAATACCTGGGTCATTCATTGGAAGAATCTAGGTTCAAGATGACTGTGGCTCGGGCCAAATATATGGCAATAGGAATTGTAAAGATGGGTGACAGTCTGGATGTCTTTTGAAGGCAGAGTCAAATGATTCGCTGATGGATATGGTGTAGAGTATGAGAGAAAGGAAAACATGAGGGTGACTGGCGGCTTAGGTCCCCTCTCTGGTCGGTAGTCCCTTCCATCTGGTAAACAGTGCGGGCTCTCTCTCATCCTGACGCCTGTTACGCTGGCCACAGCCTGGTATATAGATGGTCTGTAAATATTAAGTTTGGCTTTTAATTCTTCCTACCAGGGTCTCACTAGGCCTTTTACTGTTAATGTGGAAAGTCAAGAATTTTGCTTCTAAATAGACAGTTTTCTTCATTCATGTGGTAGATATTTATTATGCAGTTGTCTTATACAAATCATCTTCACGCAGTGAACCATGAAGAAAAAATAAGAAGCATCCCCTTCCCCACAATTTCAGTTCAGGGTAGAAGGATGTAAGTGATTTGAGAAAAGACAAAGTGCAGAAACAATGTTTAATAAGCTGCTGTTCTGTGCCAGGGACCAGGTCGGTGCCCATAGAGTCTGAGAAGCCGGGGCCCTCTCCTCCTCACTGGGGGGATCCCATCCTGTGTCTCTTCCCCAAATTCACTGGCCTCATCCGTGGTGGGTCATGTTGACCCACCCTTTATCATCCTCCCCAGGCAGGGACCTCCTCAGAGGATGCAGGCCGATGTTTTTCAATCTTTGTTATCTCAGCACACACTTGAACCTATAATTGAACTTTCATGGAACACTCATTTATGTTGATCAAAAAAAAAAAAAGAATTAATCAAAAGAATAGACTTACTATGATTTGAACTTCCTTCAAAAATAATGAATCTTAAAAATTTTGCAGCATACTGGTTAGAAATCGCTGACGTAGGGTCTTCACTGGCACCTCGACATTCTCTTTTGGGCTTTGTGGGCTTGAGTAGGACCTTGAGCCCACAGAGCCGTCTGCGTTGTGTAGGGCCGCCCCTTAAATTCTCGACACACTCCCAGGCTCCTCTAAGCCAACATTAGGCTAATAGCACTGAGGCTGATTTTTCTAGCCGCTCTCTTAAACACTTTTTCTTCCTTATTCTTCCTTATTTTGTCCATGGTTTTTCCCCGTCTCCTGCTGATTATTTTCAATTACATAAATACAGCACTTTCCACAAATCGCATGACTCGCTTTGTCCTTCGGAATCGTCCTCCTGTGAATCAATCCCACACGTGGATGTATGTGCAACGTCTCTCATTTTCTTACCACTTTCTACTTTTTTATGATCTAATTTTTATCTCATCAGAAATGTATGCCTTTTCTTATTCCGGTTCTCAGTGACTTGGCTACCTCTGCCCTTAAGGAGATTTTATTCATTAAATGTCTCAGAACTAAGCACAGATGCCGGATAGAATAGTATGTTACTCACCATCAGAGTAACCCAGGACACTTGTTAAAAATGTAATTTATGAGCCACGTTTCTCTATCTCTTTGTAATTGAAACCTTAAGAAGTTTATCTCTTCAGTTTTCAGAATAGGAAATTAAATAAAGCGAGGTGGCTTCCTCAAGGGCTGAGGTTCAAATCCTCCTTATTTAAAACTCTTGTCTCTATGTGGTGGACAAAACATAGTTATTTTATAGCCCACAGGTGGAATCTGCCAAATAAAATATAAGAACCCTTAGTTAAATTTGAATTTCAGATGAAAAAAATAACGTGTTTATTGTAAATGTGTTCTGGATATGGTGTGCAAACTACCATGTTAAAATTTTTTGTTGTTGATCTGAAATTTGGACTTGACTGCCTGTCTTATACTTGTACCTGGCAGCCTTAGCAAAAGGAAGACAGAAGCATGTCTAAATGTGCACTGTCAAGAAATAGTTATGAAATAGCTGACCTTTGTTGCTCACCTTGTGAGAATGGTTAGAATTAAAGCAGGTATCAGAAGAGGGAGCCTCTCAGCAAGAGTGAAAAGTCTAAGCCAAAAATAGAAGTCTGCACAGTCTCATGAAAAAATAAGTGTTTGAGTTTGGACAGAGAGTGAGGCCTGTCAGTGTGGAGAAGTGGGTAAGAGGCATCGAAGTAGTGTGGACAGAGCGTCAAGTGTCTTGAGCAGTAAAGCCCACTTATTAGGGGACGGTACATCCTGGGGGGGTCACTGGGAGGCGTCAAGGTGGCACTGCTAGGTCAGGATTGGGAGGACCCATCCACATGTGAGATCCAAGCACGGGGGTCTGGGTGGAAGGGATTGGGAGGAGCCATCCACATGTTCCCAGTGATCCAAGCACGGGGGTCTGGGTGGAAGGGACTGGCCCAATGAGGGTGCCAACAGGGATGTTTCCCTTTGATGTTGAGATTTGAGAGGCACTAGAGATACCATCACTCAGGCATGGGACTGGTTTGGAGAAAGGATCCATAGAAACAGAATCAAAAATGACTCTTTGGTCTCAGCCATGCCCCTGGCGGTGTCATTACCAGAAAGAGAGAAGTCAAGAGGAGAAAATGCTAGAGGATCTAAGAATAACGAATCTGTGAACCGGAAGTCACATGTGAGATGTTTCCAGATGCAGGTGGTTTTGTCCAGCAGACAGGAAGGAGATGTGGGATCTGTTCTCCAGCAGGAAGATGAGGCAGGAGATGTGAGCCTGGGACTGGGATGGAGGGATGGTGGGGCTGTCTGGCGTGAGTGATCCAATTAGATGAGAACAGGGAAAGGGAAAAGGGCCAAGAACCGAACATTAAAGCCTGTGTTTAAAAACGGGAGCATGAAGGGTAGTTAGAAAACAGTGAGTCAAGAGCAAGTCAGAGCCAGCAGCATCAGACAGGAGGACGGTGTTTTTCGGGAAGGAGGGTCAGCTCTTCTATTGCTGCAAGTCAGTGGTCCATTGGAAGACAAAGAGGTCGCTGTTGATACCATTGCAAATGACACGACCTTCCAGAGGAAACAGGGGTTAGTGCAAAGAGGGACTTTAAAGGGTAAGGGGAAAATAAAGCGATATAACTGTAGGTGACTAGTTAAATAATTTAAGGCATGTACATTCTGATAAGGAGCCATTGAAAAGAGACCTACATTTACTAAAAGGAAATCACAGAAGAAAAAGTATAATATGGGGCCTTTAGGGTAAAGACAGAAAAAGAAATGGCAGGTATTTATGTTTTTCCTTTATCTGAAACAGGACTCGAGGTACGTGTACTATGAAGTGATTACCTTTGGAGATGAGGTAGTTGGAGGAGAAGGTTTCTTTTTGCATTTTATATATAACTCTTTATATTTTCTAGAACATGTTCCGGTCTTACACATGTATTACTTCTGTTTATTTTTTAACAGTGTCAGGGGTTAACTGGTTGAGGAGATTATGGCACAAGTATTAAGAAATATTTAATGTTATAAAAGACTTAATCCTTGTATACAACAGGCGAAGAATTCAGTAGGTGTAAAGAAGACTGCACCTTTGATAGGTTTATCAGAGAGGAAGCGAGGTGGGGAGCAGTGATGAGGAGACTAGACTGTGGACAGAGGGCCCGGCTCAGGTGTTGGGGAAATCTGGAAGCTTCCAGACCAAAAGAGAATAATGAATGTGACCAGGTCCCCCTGGAGCCGCTGCTCAGGGAGCAGAGAAAAGGATCAATACAGTGTGTGAAGGAGCAGAGGCGTTTTGGTGGTAAGGGAGTGAGCTTATGGGATGACCTGCATTTTTACAACAGGAAAGAGGGCAGGCCAGGTGAGACGGCTCATGGCTGTAATCCTAGCACATTGGGAGGCCCAGGTGGGAAAATCTCTTGATGCCAGGAATTTGAGACTAGCCTGACCAACAGAGTGAGACTCGATCCCTACCAAAAAATACAACAATTAGCCAGATTTGGTAGCAGACACGTGTAGTCCCAGCTACTGGGGAGGCTGAGGCAGGAGGATCACTTGGGAGTTTGAAGTTGCTGTGAGCTGTGATGGTGCCATTTCACTCCAGCCTGGACAACAGAGTAAGACTCTATCTAAAAAAAAAAAGAAGAAGAAGAAGTAGAAGAAGAAGAAGAAAAGAGGGCAGTTGAGAAATAAGGGCCTCAAAACAAAGGGAATAAAATTGAGAATTCGTCATGTTGAAATCATCGATTGGTCACAGAACTAGAGTGAAATAGTTATTGAGCAGCCCCGGGAAGGCCCGGGGGTTGCACTGCATCACACTATGGACCTGGTTTGGAGGAAGGGTAGGGTGAGGGACTTCCTCCAGCAGGGAGGCTCACCTGGGTGCAGGTGTGGGGAGAGCAGGCAGGAGATGGAAGGAGGGGACGCAGTGTGGGGTAAGCTGCTGGGAAGTGAAGACAAGTGTGTGTTCAGAACCTGGCTTTGCCATTTCCTAAGTTGCTATCTTACTGACCCTGTGTCATTCTCTGTAAAATAAGAAATATAATCCCTACCCCATAGATTCTTATCCAGGTGGGAATAAGGTCTTAACTGTAGTTCTCAGAGAACCAAGCGCATGGTTCAGGCTTGACTATGGAGAGCCTCCTGTTACTGAGAGAGGCCAGGGAGGGAATGGCCTAGAGCAGCATCCCCAACCTTTTTGCCACTAGGGAGCAGTTTCATGGAGGCCAGTTTTTCCATGAGTGCGGGAGGGGGGGACTTGGCGGGTAGGCAGATTCAGGGGAGCAGTTGTAAACACAGATGAAGCTGTGCTTGCCACTACCCCCACCCCCACCACTCACCTGCTATTGTACGGCAGTTCTTATCTGGCCACAAACCAGTTAGCGGTACCAGTCGCTAGCCCAGGGATTGGGATGCACAGATCCAGAGCCTTGATTCCAGAGCTAAATGGCTTGGGACTGATTCCCAGATCTGCTGCTTCCCAGCCATGAGGCTAGGAGCAAGGCAAGTAATTCTCTTGCCTCGGCTTACACACATGTATGGAGAATGTTTTACAAGGTTGTTGGAAAATTCAAAATGAGCTGATAAGTGTAAAAGTACTAGAACAGTGCCTGTTAAGTGCTATTGAAGACTTTGCTGCTATTGTCGTTAATTACAGCAATAAAACAACCAGTCCATTAGCAACAGTAGTGCTTTTGAGGAGGGGAAATTGGAAAGGCAGAGATGTTATGAGATGCCATGGACTGCAAATATAATTGAAATTGCTTACCATTGTTGACCATAACTGACCGTTTAAAAGCTATTTTCTGATGTGTTATATTAAAGCGGGGGAGGAAGCCTTGTTGATGACAGCAAGCATAAAACTCACCACGGCTTCTGTTGTGTGGTGTTGCAGCTTGCCATGGAAGAGGGGGCGGGTCACTCTGCATCAGCAGCTCTGTCTTTGCTGAGGGCGCCTCCTCCTGCCAGCCTTCTGGAGGATTCCAGCTCACTAGCTGGCTGCTGAGTCTTGAGCTCATTGTGCCTCCCAGGACTCCCTTGGTGGATGTGTAGCGTGTGTATTTCTTAGTAATTCACTGGCTCTGATATTTACAAATTCAAGTTTGTTTTCCTGAAATGGAAGCTGCAATGTCTAACAGGAGATAAAACAGAGCGTCACAGGTTTGGAAAGCCCTGGCAGTGCTCCTTTGTCAATTCTCTGCAACTGATCTGAGTCCCGCAGAACAGAGTCTTCCCTGATAATGTAGTGTAGTTCACAGCCCAGTATTTCCATTCATAAGTGGTACTAATGCGTCCTTCAGGTGGGAGTCAAGGAAGGAAGGGAAGAAAGCCAAGTTAACCACCTGGCTGCTGAGTCCTTGGGGACATGGGTTACTATAAATGATGACATGGGATTCTAATTCACAAAGCCATCGAGCTAGTTAATACCTATTCCTAGAACTATGAAGTTCAAAGGGGCTTTTGGAAGGTCATTTAATCCCTCTCTCCAGCATTGACCAAAAAACTAAAATAAAGTCCCAGCAGACTATTGGAAAGTCCTGCTGTTTTTTAGAGACTTCCTGGAAGGAGATTTCACAGTCTCCCTCAGAAATACAATTCGGTTTTTTAACAGCCCTCGTTGTAGAAAAGGTCATTTTAATATCCAACCAGAGTCCCAGTTGCTATAATAAAAGGTCATGTCCTCCTTTTCAGTTCTTGTTAAAGCTGGTGAGGAGTTGGTTACCAGCTTCATCATAAATGAACGGTCACTGGGAGCCAACGAGGCTGGGCCTCAGCCCTTTATATATTCAAGATGGCCAGGAAGTCACTTTACAGCTCTCTTTTCTCCAGGCCAAACGGACCCATAAACATTTCCTCTCCAGGGTCCTACTTTCCCACTCTGTTAATCTGCGCAGAGTTTCTGTGCCCTTCCAGGGATGAGCACAGGCCCACGGAGTTTCTGGCTGATTTGGAATGGGAGAGATTTCTCAGTCAGTTCTCTGAGTTGCTTGTTTTCTCTTCTTGTCTTTTTGGGGCATTTTGGTTTGTCCTTCCTACCTGTCAGTTGTACCCGATAGTTTATTTCTGCCCCTTGGAGAGTTCCTCCAAGCTTTGCCTAAAGCTTTGTGACTCTGGGAGAGAAGGAAATTGGGACAAAGGAAATAGGTAATACATTGATAGGTAAAGCTTTGTTTATGAAAGAGAAAAGCAGAACCGCCTGCTCACTGGGGGCTTTTGTTCACAATCTCAGAGCAATCAAAGCAGAAACAAGCCTGCAAATGAGAGGCTGCATAGGCACAAACCTGTGTGTGTAAACGCAAGTGACAGCAGAGGCCTTGCAGCAGGGGGGCCAAAATCAGCCTCAGACTGTGGATTCTTTCATGTTTCTTTCCTCACAGTTGGAGGCCAGGCAAGTGAGATCGGTAAAGAGTTGCTAAGCGTGATTGGCAAATTTCCCTGGGACATTGTAGAGATACTACTGCTTTTGAAGAGTTTAGAGCAGTTAGAGAGAACAAACCAACTCACTGGCATTCAGAAAGTTAACAATAGAAACTGTAACCTCAAATGACTTCCAGGACCCAGGAGTGATAGAAGAGTTGAGAAGACCACAGGTCAGCAGCGTGGCTGGGCTGGCCAGGACAGAGTCACCCGGGGTGGGGCAGGAGGCGCTTGGACTGGAGTGACAGATGGTAGACAGAGGCAGGCAGGGTCCGGATGCCCAGCAGGTGGCAGTTCAGTTGTTGTGCACCACCTAGCAAGGAGGTCAGTTACTGTCGCATTCGGGGTAAATGGCAATGCAGCAAAGGGGCGGAAAACCTGAGCACAGGAGTGGACGTGGCCTGGGAAGTGACGGTGCCACGCAGTCCTGTGGTTGCTGGAGCGATTCTCCCAGGGAACAGTGGCGGATGCTTCCAGCCTTCCTCTGTTAAGAGTTGAGTGTGCGTGCATGTGTGTGTGTGTGTGTGTGTGTGTGTGTACGCGTGTGTCTGTGCGTGCATGTACTCATGCATGTGCATGGGGATTCAGCAGGGCCCCGTTCCCAGTGCTGTGTGCTCACAGACCTGCACACACACACACTCTCCCTTCTCCCATGAGCCAGAGTAGAAAGCCCGGATTGGAACTGCAGGTGCTTCTGGAGCCAGCCCTGAAGACGCAGGACTGAGAATCACCACAGTTTTATAAACGCACAGAAATCCTTATAGGGAAGATTACTCTACCTTCTTTGAAAGGAGGATTGGAGATCAGTGGGGCTGGGGTGAGGGAATGAGAAAAAGAACAGGGTGAAGTATAAGCAAGTAGATAAGAGAGGAAAAAAGACGAGAAAGAAGCTCAGTGTCCCAGTTTTAGAAGACTTTGAGCTGTGGGTAAGGATGTCCGATTAAATCTCCCCCGGTAGAAAGCGTTTCCATGAGTCTTTGTACCTGCCTCTGTCACCGCTCTAGAACCCCAGGCTGGTGTCTTCACAGCCTTGACTTGCCACCTTTAGACAAGAAGCAACAGAGAGTAAGGACATGTCCATGTGGCCTCATTGTGTTCATCCTCAACAAATGTTTGGTGAATGAACAAAATAGTTCTATCCAGAACTTTGTCATTCCCAGGACAGACTGTTCCCATGAGACCAGCACCACCATGCTCCTCTCTCCTGGCGCCCCTCTCTGCCCTGTGTGGCCTCCAGATCACTGTCCCACCCAGGTCAGGCTGACCTTCTGGAGAGCCAGCACTCACCATACACGTGTCCCTCCCCTTCTCCCCCACCTTTTCCCCAAAGTCTGGTTACTTGGGTTTTTTTGTTTATTTGTTTGTTCATTTTTGAGACAGTCTCACTTTATCACTCTTGGTAGAGTTCTGTGGCATCATAGCTCACAGCAATCTCAAACTCTTGGGCTCACATGATCCTGAGTAGCTGGGACTACAGGTGCACGCCTCAGTGCCCAACTATTTTTAGAGACAGGGTCTCATTCTTTCTCAGGCTGGTCTTGAATTTGTGAGCTCAGGCAATCCACCCACTTCAGCCTCCCAGAGTGCTAGGATTATAGGCGTGACCCACTGCACGCTGCCTCTTTTTAAAATATAATTCTGTAACTTAGTATTTTATTCTTTTGACGAAAGTCCAGTAGATTCTGCAGATGTTCGTGGGAGACGGAACGCGTTGTGCCACAGCTGACACTCACCCTTCAGTCTAAAGCAGCGTTTTCAGCCTTTCTTTATCTCATGGCACACTTGAGCCTGCAGTTAAATTTCTACGGCACCCTTAAATTATGTTGATCAAAAAAAAAGAATAAAAATAATATATATACTTACCATGCTTTGAACTTCTTTTCAAAACAATTTAATTAATGATGTTTAAGGTTTTTCGCAGCACACCTACGATCCTCTCCCAGAAACCAGTTGAACAATCACTGGGGTAAAGGCAGATGTAGGGTCATTCCCTAAAAACTGGACGCTGTGTCTGGAGGGCGAGTGAGAATCCTGTTTACCTGCGTAGCAAGAGATGGGAACAGGAAAGACAGACGGGGAATCCAGGGGAGCAAAGACACCTGCCCCTGCTGCTCAGCTGTGTCTCAGGGTTCCCATCCAGTGATGTCCATTCTCAGCCCAAGCATTTTGCCCTGGTCGTCCTCCGGGCCTCTGGCTCTTTTTATGGTAGTGCCTGGGACGCTGAGGATGTCTTTGTCTCTACTGTGTCAACTCAGCAACAGAGCAGCTGCGTTCGGGGCGCTGCCAGGCTGTTTCTCTGTGTGTGCTCATTTGCCGAGCAGGTGTGTTCTCCCCAGATGCACCTTGGAAGGTGATAGTGTCATCACTCAGCAGTGCCCAGGAACCGGAGGGAAGGGGGGGAGGCTAACTGGTTTCAACCCAGAGTCCCTCGCTGTTTCTGATACCCTGGCGTGATGCATCTGCTGTTTCTGTGCCTGCTCTCTGCTCCGGGCGTCCTTATTCCCTCCCTGGAACTTAATAGAGGAGAGGGAGGGAAGGAGAACCAGAGTTTCCCATAAGACACAAGCAGACACGACAACTCTCATGTTGGTGTTGCCCCCCACGCTCGTGGTTCTGGGTGGTCGCAGAAGTAGCCTGCATGTGTGTCACTCCCCCCATCGGGGAGGTTGTGAAGTTGGAACTGAGATTTAAATCACACGCTCCCTCTCAGCGCCCGCCACCCTGGTGTTCTGGTGATTAAATGTGTTTGATAAACCTCTGACCTCTTGGATACTGTTCTTTCTGCTGGTTTTTCCCCTTGGGACTTAACTTTTTTATGTTGGTATCTCCTTATTACTGAACCGGTTCGGTGGATTTCCTTGTTCACCGTCTGATTTGGTAGCACCTTACTTTATCGTCCACTAACTTTGTTAAAAATAAATTAACTTGACATGTGTGGTTAGTGTTGCACATTTGATAACATAATACCGTGTCAGGGCGTGGTGAGTATACCATTGGTACCATGCAGTTACGGGGTGCATAGATGATGGGTTTATTTTATCCTCTAAGCCCGACACAGGGTGACAGCAATTACTTTTGGACCCATCAGGTGCACTTACCTCACAGTCTGTAGGGAGATTAATTGTGTAGTTAACACTTGTCCCCTTCCATTTCTGCAGACTTGTCCAAGATTACACCTCGTTTGAGGATTACCTTGTCTTGGATAAATCTCCTATGCTGAATTCAGTAACCATTATGAGTCTGCTTCCAGGATAAACCACACCCAAGGCACAGCTAGAAAAAGGATTGAAAAGCAGCTACCACTCCTGTCGGGGATGGGGCGACGCCCACATTCTGAATCCAAACTAACGCTCTTATTTTTGCTTTGCTCATGCATTCAATAGGATGGAGTAGGAGAGGTATGGGAGAAACAGCATGTGCCCCAGATACCCGTCCTCCTCCACCATGAAGTACTAGTGTGTAGTGTTTAATCGGTGTCAGAAACATTCTCCATGGACAGGGCAGCCCCTGGGCCTTGAGACCCTCGTATCTCACAGTACAGATTTGCTCATGATGACTGTGGGCCTCCCACGGATGTTGTCAGTCTTCTCTCAATCTGAATGATTTGTGCCAAAGCTAAAATTCCCATTTGTGAACTCTGGTTTTGTCTCTCTTGGCTCATACAGAATGCATGCGGCCCGGGAGATACGTAACAGAATAGTTCGCCCAGAGTTTGTCATTGTGTGTGGGTCTGTGCTCCCTCCAGTAAACGTAAATGTAAAAAGTAGGCGATTGTGACTTTGTAGGTGATTATGACTTCCTAAAATGAATGAAGGAGTGGTCTGCTCTTACTAAAAGAATGTGATTTTCTTTGCACCCTTGACCCTCTTGTTTGAGAGTCTGTTCCATGTTCAGCTACCTTAATGCAGCAGCTAAGATACTTGACCAGCATCCCTCTGATTTATTACAAGGCATTTTAGAAGCACAGTTATTGTGGCTAGGTACACACGTCATTTTCTCAGAGTGGCAGTTCCAAAAGCCCAGCAGCATTCCATCTGCGTCCCCGGTGGCTCTTGGGCTTTGGGCCTGGGTTGGTCATTTGGGTCTTTCCTGTGTCTTTCAGGCATTGAGAACGCCAGCGACATCGCTCTGTACTCGGGCCTGGGCGCTGCAGTGGTGGCTGTGGCGGTCCTGGTCATTGGCATCGCCCTTTACAGACGGAGCCAGAGTGACTACGGCGTGGACGTCATCGACTCGGCCGCGTTGTCAGGTGGCTTCCAGACCTTCAACTTCAAAACAGTCCGTCAAGGTCAGCGGCGCAGGCCCCCCAACACCTGGTCCTCAGGGCCGCAGACTACACTCGCACAGAAGCCCTGTGTTCTCCAGGGCCACGTGCCAGGGTACATGTTGGCCCTGGGAGCCGCTGCCAAATTGTCTTCACACGTTCCGAGTGACCCGTTTGGGTGTCCCCCCAATGTGGCCGTATTGCTCAGTACATGTGACTTAAGTAGAAATAAATCCAAGTGAAGTGAGGACAAAGGGATTTCAATTTATCATTAGCAACATTTTAAATGAGAAATTTCCATCTTTGATGTATAGGGAGTTTAATGAGTTATCTTAGCTCAAATTATCCAACTTTCTATTTTAAAAAGTCCACTTTGAGGATGTATATTTAATTCTGTTAAATTCTGATTATTCAAGGCTGAGGGCCAGCTCTTACACCACAGTCCCCCAGGTATATTCATCACAGTGTTTGTGAGGTGGAGTTATTTTTGTTATTTAAGTTTAGAGGATACGTGATAGGTCAGTGGGGTGGGGTGGGGATGAAATTCAGCCTAAACAACTCTCAGCTGTGGCCAGGTCCAAGTACTCTTCTGTTGCAGGGAAAGGAAGATCTATATGTTAGGGACTGTGATGATACGTACTTTCAGAGCAGAGGCCTTTAATCTCTTATGCTAATGAAATCTATTCCTGATAGTGAGGTGAGGACAAGACACACACGGCTTTCATTTTAGACAAAAAAGAACTGGCTCCTTTCAGAGGGGGCCCTTTCTACCTCCACCCTGGCATCAATATTGTCACCTTTGACCCTGGCGTCAATATTGTCACCTTTGTTCTGTTCACTGCACATCAGTGGTGCCTACGGTGTGGGACAGGAAGTCTCAGGGCCTGGCAGTGATTGAGAAGTGGGGTTCCTGGCTTGGGAAGTGGGGACCAAGCATGCCAGGAAGAGAAACTGAGACCAGCCGGAGAGGCAGGAGCACTTCGCCTCTGGGCCCCTCCGTGTTGGGCTTCAGGTAAAGACGCCTCCCCCTGATGTGGCCGTGTTGCTCAGTACATGTGACTTAAGTAGAAATAAATCCAGATGAGGTACTGGTGGTTATGCTACCTAAAGAAACTAGAAATACACTCCTGTCAAGGAATAAGATGTCAATATTTTAGACCATAACACTTGGAAATAGAGGAAACGTTTTCATGTGAGAGACAGTTTCACGTCTAAGTCCACAGGCTTTGAAGTCAGTGAGATTTGAGTCTAAATCCACCATACGGCCTAATCGATCAATTCTGAGTCTCAACTTTTATAGCTCTAAAATAGGGATTTTAACATCCACCTCAGAGTGTTTGTGGGAACATGAAATTGTCTGGGATAGCATGGGTAAGGCCTTGGTGTGTATAAAGTGCTTATAAATGTAGTGAATATGTTTCTAGAAGGTTCTAGAAGCTGGTTGTTTCCAAAAACAGGACATCAGCATGCTCCATAGAGCCCAGGCAGCAGGCAAGAGGGGCGGTTTCCTGGTCTGAATGTGCGTGGGGAGCGCTGACTTTCCTAAGCTTTGTTACTGAGGCGTTTCTCAAACTTACCTGTATTGTGAATTTCTAAGAGATTATGCTGTCTTGCCAAACTTATTTGACCATTGTGCTTTTATTCTTGGCCAAGAACCTCACAAACAAGTGACAGAAGGAAACCCCTCGGGTAAATGCTTTTCTTCCTGTGGTCATTGCCACAATCTGCCTTACTCTGGTGGCATGTGTCTCCCCCCCACTCTCCTATAACCATTTCCTGAGCATGGCCTACAGTGTTCTAGGAAGGTAAACAGTGAAACTTCTAAAGAATGTCATACTTGGCTCGGCGCCTGTGGCTCAAGCGGCTAAGGCGCCAACCACATAGGGTGGCGGGCTCGAATCCAGCCCAAGACCGCCAAACACCAATGACAGCTGCAACTAAAAATAGCCGGGCGTTGTGGCAGGCACCTGTGGTCCCAGCTACTTGGGAGGCTGAGGCAGGAGACTCGCTTGAGCCCAGGAGTTGGAGGTTGCTGTGAGCTGTGATGCCATAGCACTCTACCCAGGGGGACAGCTTGAGGCTCTGTCTCCCAAAAAAAAAAAAAAAAGTCA
>CAUYQV010159593.1:0-18093 GCA_963574575.1 Galagoides demidoff | reverse complement strand
GCCTCCCAAGAAGCTGGGACCACAGGCGCCCGCCACAACGTCTGGCCATTTTTTGGTTGCAGCCATCATTGTTGTTTGGTGGGCCCGGGCTGGGGATTCGAACCCGCCACCTTAGGTGTACGTGGCTGGCGCCTTAGCCGAATGAGCCACAGGTGCCGAGCCTCTGGCACTATTTTTAATGGCAAATCATGTCAACACCCCTCACAACTGATTTCAACACTCAGCTGATTAAAGCTGCACCCTTGAGAGTGGAGGGGTAGAGGCCAGAGGCAGGAAGACCAGTGGGGGGGCTGCCTGAGTCCATCTGAGAGGAGCAGGAGATGGAGGAGGTGGGCTTTGTGCCACTTGCGGCCAGGATGGGGGATTCCCTGAAGGAGGTGGCTTGTGAGAAGTTGGAGAGGAGCAAGGACTCACTTCTGCTCGAAATCCTTGCCCTTTTCCAAATTAGCTTGCTGGAGTTCCCACAAATACGCCGCTCAGGGAGACAGCTCGAAATCAATGGTATTGTCTCCAAGGAGGAAAACAGTGCCGGCCAGAGATTTAATCACTGCTTTTCTCTCAGTATTTCTGACGCACTTCTGCAGAGTCTCAATTCTTGTCCTGAACGTGACAGAACATTGCACCGTGCCCTGGGTCACGTGGTTCCCCATGCAGCTGTGCGGAAGAGCAGTCATATTCCTGGGGACAGCAAGACGAGACACAGTGGCTGAGGTGGCCACACAGGACGGAGGGCAGCAGTGGCTAGCTCCTCATTTCTGCAGCTTTGGGACTGTGCGACGTGGGCTGTTCTCACTGGGGTCAGGTGATATCCCAGGGTGGTTTTGAAGACAGAATGTTTAGCAAGCCAGAGGAAAATCAGACTCAGCAGTGTTTCTTTCTGAGAAAAGACCATGTTTGTTTGGGAAAAAATTATCTGATAAGCCATTTGACAGCCCATAATTTGAGGGCAAGTGATTTGCTTGGGATATGATCTTAGGAAATTTAAGGTCTTGTCAGAGTGTCGAGGTGATACTCTCAAAAAGATTTGAGTGTCCAGGATACTATAAAGATGAGAAACCGAACATTCTGAAGCTCCTAACAACAGAAGAATGGTTAAACACAGTAAGAAAAATTAATCTTCAAAGATGGATTTAAAAAATATCTCATGACATGTGAAACAAACAATATATCAAGTAAATTAGTAAAAACTGTGTAAATATATGCATAGAAAATGATGAGAAGAAATATCAAATAATTCAAAGTCTTCTCTGAGTGGGAGGTTATAGATGAATTCAATGTTATTTTCATATAACAATATCTATGCTTCCAAATGCTCTATTCAAGGCAAACATATGTATAAAACTTACTACCATATCACGTCAACAATCTGGAAGAAAAATAAACATAAATTATAACAATAACAAAAGACAATGAAATGCAATCAATGATACTAACATCCTCCTAACCCAGAAAAATATTAAGGCCCATTTATGGGGAACTGAAGTCCCATTTTTTCCATTTACAATTTTTAAATAGTCAAACTGTCCGGAATGAGGGGACAGCAGACCCTTTGTTTAAGTTTAGCACCCCCCACATGCTTCGTGATGGGTTTTCCTGCAGGCTTGTGTGTCCCATCCTCCTCACAGCATCCTGGTGGGCGACACCTGTGTCATCCCACAGACCACACACCCTCCTGACCAAAGGAGGACCCAGGATGACTCTGCGTGCTCAGAGCTCCCTCCCATAGTCACTGTCCAGTCAGAACCACAGGCTTCGCTGGAGACACAGGGCCCACAAGCGAGTCCATGGATGGGCTTTGCGGGTTTAGCCACCATCTTTTTTTTTTTTTCTTAAATTTCAGGTTAATGTGAGGTACAATTAGGTTATAGTTTTGCATTTGTTAGGTAATGTCCAAGTTGCAGTTGTGCCCCTCACCAGGGAGTGTGCTGTGTACCCCACATTGTGCCCCTTAGGTGAGAGCTCACCATTCCTCCTCCCTCCATCCCCCCCTTCCCCTCAATTTGAATTCAAATGTGTCTTTCTCTCATGGTGTGTATTAGTTTGTCTACTGGTTTCATATTAGTATTGAGTACCTTGGACACTTGCTTTTCCATTCTTGTGGTATTTTACTATGGAGAATGTTCTCCAACTACATCCAGGTAAATACAAAAGATGTAAAGTCTCCACCGTTTTATGGCTGAATAGTACGCCATGGTACACATACACCACAGTTTGTTAATCCATTCCTATGTCCATGGGTACCTGGGTGGATTACACATCTTGGTGATTGTGAATTGGGCTGCAATAAATGCTCTAGTGCAAATATCTTTATGCTAAAATGATTTCTTTTCTATAGATACCTAGCAATAGGATTGCAGAAGCACATGGAAGGTCGACTTTTAGCTCTTTGAAAATTCTCCATACTTCTTTCCAAAGAGGCCGTACCAGGTTGCAGTCCCACCAGCAGTGAAAAAGTCTTCCCTTCTCTCCACATCCACACCAGCATCTGCAGCTTTCAGACTTTGTGGCGTGTATCTGTTGTCTTTGTATACAAAATGTTGGGTGTGGGCCTAAGTGCATGGGTCTGGGCAAAGCCTACAAGTCTTTACCAAATCTGAAAGTGACCCCCTAAGTTTGAGAATTGCCGTTATGTGAAGTCATTTGAGACTTTGTGCCTGTAAAATAATTAAAACATGCCCCAAAACATCTCCAAATGGGGCCTCCACTGGGAATATTGTCTAATCTCTACTCGAGAAAGAGGTTAATAATAGCTGTGCCCACTTCAGCAAATGGCTTTAATAACAACAGACTAAATGCAAAATTAGAAAACTGAGTCACTCATTTCCCTACTAACTGGATTTTGGATGGCTTGTTCCCCCATGAAACTTAGGTATTTGGAAAGAGGCCGTGAGGAAAATGTTATCATCTAAACCCAGACCTGGACCACTGGACCTGAGCCCACAGTTACTGGGACTCAGGAATGGGATGGGTTTTAATCTCGGCAAAGCTCCCCCTGCTCAGGAGCTACCACAGGGCCTCAGTTACAGATATCCCATCACCGCGCACCAGGGCTGCCGGATTCCCGGGAAGACATCGTGATTCATCCAGCTCCACACACCTCGAGATCAGGCCGTTATCTGAGCCTGGCCAGGCTGCACCAGCAGGAGAACCAGAGAAGGGGCTCTATTGTGTGGTAATAACTTACACTGGCCTGGGGGTGCTGTCTGTCTCGTACAATGATGTTCCGCCTGAATGGAGGCACACACGGGAAGATGAAAAACAAAAACAAGAAAACTAGCAAAAAAAGGAAAAGCTTCTTCCAGAAGTTAGTCCACACGATGGACATATTTAATCTAGTGAAAATCAGCACTAAATTTAGTCATTTCTGAGATCCTGAAGGAACTCTCAGCTCTCTTTTATCTAAGACCAGAAGGGCAGACCCTGGGGTGAGGATTTGAGGGGTTCCTGGATAGTCTGGGAAGGGCTGGCTGAGGAGGAGGGCCTTGGGAAGCTGAGGAGGGAAGGAAACAAATACGGTGTGTGTTGGAGACTGTTGGAAACCAGAGTTTCACCCTGGCCAGTTTGGGGAGATGCTATGAGACACGTCTCAGAGCTGTCCTGGCTGCAGAGCAAGGGCGCTGGAGTGTTTGTTCCGTCTGTCTCCAGGTGTGTTTCCTCCCTGGCCCCTCCAGGTGGCCCTGTGTGCAGGATGAAGCATGTTTCTGTGGCCAGGGGAGGAAAGAAAGAGTCACTGGTATTTGCAGTAAGAAGCCTTTGGTTTTCATAGAGACAGTGAGTGCCACGGGCGTGAGAGAAGGATGTGTCTGCAACAGACCTCTTGAAACCACACAGCTCGTCCCTGGACTCCTACTCTCGGAACACGTCTGGCCCATAGAAAATTGGAACTTGTTCTGCCTGTTCATCCCTTGGGTCTTTAATCAAGGGACACTTCTCCCCTGAACATCTTCAGAGTATCCACCCTTCTGTTTTGTCCTGTGGGAGAAGCAGATGAAAGTGTGCTCCCTGACTTCAAGGTGCTCACCAGGCAGTGGAAGAGGCCACACCTACAGCCCTCAACCAATCAGGAGGCAGACAGGGAGCAGTGGGAGAGGCTACACCCACAGCCCTCAACCAATCAGGAGGCAGACACAGGGGTGGGGTGGGAGAGGCCACACCCACAGCCCCTCATCCACTCAGGAGGCAGACATGGGGGTGGGGTGGGAGAGGCCACACCCACAGCCCCTCATCCACTCAGGAGGCAGACATGCGGGTGGGGTGGGAAAAGCCACACCCACAGCCCTGAGCCACTCAGGAGGCAGACATGGGGGTGGGGGTGAGAGAAGCCACACCCACAGCCCTTAACCACTCAGGAGGCAGACACCCATCAGGAGGCATGCAAGCCCAGGTCCAAACACATGCAACTGTGATGTCTCAGTGGCTGTCAAAGTACCTGTCCATCTCTTCAGCCACTGGCCCTTTCCCAGTTATGCTAGAAGAGTAGGGGACAGATTTCCTCTCCAGTGAGACTGCTGTCTGCTCTATTATAGCTGCAGTCCCCAAGCCCCAGTCCTCAAACCTGTACAGGTCCCAGGCCTGCACCTGCAACCAAGGTGCAGAGCTCTGCCTGCCAGTGAGCATCATCTGTATTTACAGCCATTCCCCACTGCTGGCGTCCACACTTGAGCTGTCACTCCACTGCCTGTAGTCCATGGAAAAACTGTCTTTCATGAAACCTTTCCCTGTTGCCAAAAAGGCTGGCGATTGTCGCATTAAAACCATGATTCTCAACCAGTGTGCCACGAGAGTACCTTGGGTGTGCCATGGAAATTTTTAAATATCATTAATTCGATTTTTTGGAAAGAAGTTCAAAGCACAATAAGTATATTCTTACTCTTTTTTTTTTAATCAACGTAATTCATCAGCAGAATTTTAACTGTAGGTTCAAGTGTGCCGTGAGATTAAAAAAAGGATAAAAAGCACTGCATTAAAGGATAACGGCTGTCAGTCCCAAGCAGATGGATGTTTCCTCAAGAGGGATAATGTCGTAGGCTGGGCTTTCTCCAGAGCAGAACCTGAAAGAAAGATTTGAGGGTGAGTGGTTTGCTGAGGGGTGGTCCCAGAAAGTGCTGGTAGCGGGTAGCGGAGAGGGTGAGTGAACGAGCTGGTTACCCGTGTGGATGACCAGGGCTCACTCCTCTGGGCAATTACAAGACATAGTGTGGAAACCGCTGGGAGTCTTTGCATCTGAGAAGTGAGAAATCTGAAGTATCTATTCTCCAAGGAAAGAACCCAAGTGGAGAGTTGTAGGCATGCATTGGGTCAGGGAGTCAGAGGGGTTGTGTGCAGGAGAGGTGGAGGGGCCTTTGTCGGGGTCTGTTGTGGAGAAGAAAAACAGCCTGACTGTGGTTAGACTCACATCTCCATCTTGGATCAATAAACGCATTTTGGAGTTTCTGTGGCACTCACCTGCGCCTCTGTGCTCAGCACTGCCCGTCTGGTCCTAGCTGAGGGACCAGTGGCAGGTGCCCGCCTCAAGGTGGCCACTCAGATTTTCTCTCCCATGAATTTGAAATTTGAAACAGAGACACAAGTACTTTATGTCACTGAACACAAATCTTGTAGAAAATCCATAAAGTTTTGTCTGCAGAGAGTCCCACAGCTATCCGGTCCCTCCTGACTCTGCCACCTTCCCCACCTCCCTAATTCCTGTCTGTTTCCTTCTTCTTCCACATTCTACTAATAAACTCTCTTTGCGTTAGTTTTGAAGGGAGTAAAGGTTTGTTTTCTGTTGCTATGAATCCAAAGTTAAGACACACTCATGCAGGTTTAATTTCAAAAACGCTTGTAATCAGAATGCAACTCTAATAGCCTGGGGGTTGTCTAAGCCCATGGCATTTGCCAACTAAGGCCCCTTTCTGCCCCATCCAGCAGGAGAACGCACCAATGCGGGTTGAGTGTCCTCCACACAGATGGGAAATCCTGGCGCCACAGTCAGGATATTCAGCTTTGAGCAAGGTCCATCTGTACTCACGGCGCACATAAGCAAAACACACAGTTCACACGTTTAGGTAGATTTAGATGAGAACCAAACAGTTAAGCCAAGATCTCTACTACAGAGGAAATCTGTTTGCCTTTCAAAAAAAAATAAAATGAGAGTTTAAACTGTGAGTTAAATAATCCTTTGGATGGCGGCGCCCATACCTCAGTATATTAAATGTTTTCCAATCATCCACTCTGTTCATTATAGAGAAGTAAATTTGCTTAGCCACTAAATACCAAATGTTCACTTAGGAAACATGAAGGAGATTTTCCCTCTTGTGAAATAATTGCCTCAAAGCTACATAAACTCACAGTGAATGTTTTCCCAGGGAGCAGGGGGACAAGCCTTGGCACTTGGCAGGTTTCTGGCAGTTGAACGGGGCCCTCTCGCCCTGGGGCTGTGCTCCTGTTAATCTGCCTTGCGGGCAGGTTGCTCTCCCAGGGGGACAGACAGCCCTGGGACAGAGGTACAGACTCCTACATGGTTTGGCAATCTGTGCTTGTCTGAATAGTGAGAATTGGGAGCAGAAACAAGAATAATTCTAGACTGAAAGTAAGGAGGTCTGGTATTTTCATATGGTCGGTTTCTGCATTGCTGTGTGATTTGGGCAAGACACTCCCCCGCCCCCCACCTCAGTTCTTTCATGTAAATGGTTGATCAGAGATTCTTTCTGTTATACCCCCTTCTATGAATTAATGCTTCCCTGAATCAATGACAGCCATTTTTTAGGACAGGGGTTTTCAACCTTTCTTATCTCATGGCACACATGACCCTATAGTTAAACTTCCACACCACACTTACATTATGCTGATCAAAAAAAAAAAAGTTTAAAAAAAAAGAATAAAGAATGTACTTACTCTGCTTTGAACTTCTTTTGAAAATTCCTATGGCTCATATTACAAGGGTACATGTCAATTCTATTAAGTATAAAATATAAATGTCTTAATACAATAATTAAGTAAATGAGGTGAAAGCTATATTAACTAGTTTGATGTAAGCATTCCAAATTGTATATAAAATCAGCACATTGTACCCCATAAAGGCATTCATGTATACATGATCTATGTGTTTATGACTTAATAAAAATATATAGAGAGAGACAAGGAAGGAATCCTTCCTAACACATTAGAAAAAACATTTTAGAACTATTGAGAAGTTAGAGAAAGTTTATTTTCTCAAGAGCTTTCATGTTACGATGAGGAAACATTAATAGCAGCAGGACATGGGGAAACAGGGTCACTCTGCCTTGACCCTGTGGGTTTCTTTTCTACCCGTTTACTCTATGTGATTTCAAAAAAAAAAGATTGGAAACTCACCATCCAGGGTGTATTTACCTTCAGTTACAAGTGAAGAAGACAGACATTCATTTTCTCTCTGAGCACTAGAGCGGCCTTGTAGAAAATAAATGAAGAATATTAATTATTGCCCGAGTGTCCAAGGTAGATGCAAAGGCCGTGTGCAACAATTAGACGACCATTAACATAGACTCTACTATGAATTACTAAAAATGATACATTTTGAGTTTTGGAAAAAAATCATTGTCTTTATTACAAATTATGAGTATTCTACTGATGATTGTATCATGGGTTATGAATTGAGATTATATGACTTAAGAGAGTGTAAATGTTTGGAGTAAATTAAAAAAAAAAAAAGGAACCTCACTGAGTTCTTTGTATAGTGCTTCCCATGTAAGTACCTAGTAGCAAGTTAATAATGGAATTGACCATCAGGGTAATTGCCTTGCTCAACGATAAAATCAGTTAATTCTACAGTTCAAAAAGAAAATCATGAATTAATGATCTTTGAAAATTATCTCAGCACACCTACGATCCTCTCACAGCCCCGGGTGCTCTGATTTATAAAGGACGTGGTATCTTGGACTCCCGGGTTCCAGCTCTAGGAACAGTCTCTCCCCCTCTCTCTGTAGCAGCGGGAATAGATGATGACATCTGAGATGATCATCCCTGGGCCAGGCACTGGGCTCCACATTTCACCAACATTGCCTCCTTTAATCTAGACTGTGATCTATGAGACAGGTGCTGTGGTTATACCCATTTTAGAGTGGGGAAACAGAGGCACAGAGAGATGAGACGGATCACCTGAGCGTACACATTCAGTAAGTAGAAAGGCAGGAATTTAACACCAGGACCCGGGCCCCAGACTTAGTCCTGTGCTGTGCCTCTTCCTTCTAACAGTAAGACGCTGAAGTGGTATCTTCCCTTTGATTTCAGATCTTTGGTTTGTTCTTTTGAGAAATGTCACAAAGAATTTTTTAAACTTTCAGATTACTCTGAGGGTGCATATGATTAGGTTACCTTGTTAGGCAAAGTTGGAGTTGTAGCTAAGCCCTTCACCCCGGCAGTGTGCTGGGTGCCCCCCCTTGTGCCGATTAGGTGAGAGCTCCCTCTCCCCTCGCTTCCCTCCACTTGGATTTAATTGTGTTTTTCTCTTCTATGGAGTTGTTTATCTATTGGTTTCATATTAGTATTGAGCACATTGGATACTTGCTTTTCCATTCTTGTGATACTTTACTAAGAAGAATGTACTTCAACTCCCTCCAGGTAAATACAAAAGATGTAAAGTCTCCATCTTCTTTTACAGCTGAATAGTAATCCACGGTGCACATATATTACAGTTTATTAATCCATTCAGGGGTTGATGGGTACTCGGGTTGCTTCCACATCTTGGCAAT
The DNA here is from genome assembly GCA_963574575.1 of Galagoides demidoff. Taxonomy (NCBI): domain Eukaryota; kingdom Metazoa; phylum Chordata; class Mammalia; order Primates; family Galagidae; genus Galagoides; species Galagoides demidoff. The sequence goes on along the minus strand of CAUYQV010159593.1, from coordinate 9,382 downwards.
GGTGAATTCAGGTGTGATAAATGTTCTAGTTCAAATGTCCTTATGATAAAATGACTTTTTTTCTCCCGGGTAGTTACCTAGTAACGGGATTGTGGGATCAAATGGAAGGTCCACTTTTAGCTCTTTGAGGGGTCTCCATACTTCTTTTCATAGAGGTTGTATCAGTTTGCAATCCCTCAGCAGTGTAAAAGTGTTCCCTTCTCGCCACACCCACACCGGCACCTGAAGCTTTGAGACCTTGTGATGTGGGCTGTTCTCACTGGGATTAGGTGATATCTCAGGGTGGGTTTGATTTGCCTTTTCTGATAACTAGGGACCATGAGCAAAGACTTTTTTAAAAAAACGAGTCATTGCTAACTAATAAATGCCCACACAGGAGAAAAACTCAATCCAATTCAACTTGGGGGAAGAGGAGAGGAAGGGCAGTGGAGGAGGGAGGGGGTTGGTGAACTCCCACCTAATGGGCACAATTTAAGGGTTCACGGCACAGCTCAGGGTACAGAACACAACTACAACCACGACTTCACCTAATAAAATGCAAACATCGTGACCTAATTATTTACACCCTTATATTCATCTGAAATTTTAAAAAAGTTGAGTCAGTGAATCTTTATTAAACATGGTTAGCCTGTGTGCATGTGTGTGTCTCCAAGGTCAGCACCACAGAGGGGAGTGGGGAAGGGATGACCCTGTCCTCAGAGAACTCACTGACTAGTTCAAAGTCAGGCCTGTGCAATCCTGATCACACTCCTACTGGAAGGAGACAGGGAGATGGACCCCCTGAACATCCGTGAAAGTGTAACTTGCTGTTCTAATACTCTTATCTTCTTTTAAAAAATAATTAAAATAGTTTTCATTTCAAAATGTTAAGGTAGTAAGTACAGTGTCTTTGCTACATGGATGACGTGAGATCCCAAAGTCAGAGCTTCTCGTATGTCCATCACCAAAACAGTAAATGCTGTATCTCCAGCTCGATGCTGGAACTTCTGGAACCAAGTGGTTCCTTGTCCAGCTAGTGACCTCAGAGTCCTGGGAACCCTTCAGTCTTGGGTTTACGGATGTTGAGGACGGCAGGAGGAGGATGAGGCAGCTGACCTGTGCACAGGCTCGGCGTTGGCCCGGCTCGGGGGTCCCCGTGTGGTGTGACCTACTTTCATGCCTTCACTCACCCTGCTGGTCTCAAAGGTCCTCACCACTCCACCTGCTCTGGCCTGACACAGGCATCATTTTCCATGCCAGGCCCAGGGCAGACGATGAACAGTGCTGTCCATGCTGCTGACTGGAGTCTGCCCAGACCTCATCCATGAAATTGCAAGTTCCTTCAAGCCAAGGACAGTGTCTTCATCCTCTCTGGTACACCCAGGAAAGACTCTTGCAGACAGTGAAATGTACTGATTAAATAACAAACAAATGAATGAAAAGATGCATGAGGACACTTGCGGTTAAAAAGTAAAAGACAACCTGAAGCTAGCTGACAACCAGGAGGGGATCTTCACGCCCAGTCCCTGTCAAGTTGAGGAGGGGTCTGAGCCAGGACCCCAAATGCCATTCCTGCACCTCTTACCTCTGCTCCCTCCCTATGGCTCTTTTCTCAGGTGGCTTTGGTCATGCGGTGGCATCTGGCAGTGCTCATTTTTTATTTAACTAGCTAAGCAGCCTCAGGTGAAAGACAGAATATTGTACAGAGATTTATTGGAATGGCCTGACTTTGCCACCTGCCCAGAGATGAACCGATCTCAGTGCCTGGGGGATGGAGGGTGATGGTCAGACCTGGGCAACAGGTGTCCTCCCAGAGCTAGAAACTGATGCCAACCCAGACCTCAGGAGACTGAAGAAGAAGGCAGATGCCGTCCACCAAAGAGCAATGAAGACGTGTTGCCAGAAGGGAGGACGGACGCTGACCAGGAAAAACACCAGATGTCTCCCTCGGGAGAGAGGGATTGGAGTTGGGACCCAGAAAGCTGTCAAATGTAACGGTTGGCACCAAAAGTCTTATGCAAGCTTAAAGGAAGAATGTGGCCTTGTAGACGTCTGGACTGTCCTCTATAAAATAAGATTTGCCTGGTCTCTACCAAGCACGTGTGGGTTTTACAGTGCCCAGTGCGGCTGTTGACACCTGACAAGAGTGAGATCTGTGTGTCAAATTGCTCCCCAAGTTCAGGCTCAGTTAACCTTAGTCTCTTTCTAGTGCTATAACAAAATATCACAGATGAGGTGATTCGTAAAGAACCAAAATGTATGTCTCAGAGTTCTGGAGGCTGGGAAGTCCAGGGTCGTGGTGCTGGCAGGGGTCAGGTGGGCATCTGGTTCCAAGCTGATCCCTTGAATGTTGCAAAGGGGAATGTTGTGTCCTCATTAGATAGTAGGAGAAAGTGCCACGTGCCACGGGGCCAAAGTCTCTCCATCAAACCCTTTTAGGGGGGCACCTAATCCCATTTAGGAGGGCTTCACCCTCCTGATTTAATCACCTCTGGGGGCCCACCTCTCCATCCTCCTGTTACCTTGGCTATTAACTTTCAATATGAATTTTTTTTTTTTTTTGCAGTTTTTGGCCAGGCCTGGGTTTGAACCTGCCACCTCCAGTGTATGGGGCTGGTACCCTCCTCCTCTGAGCCACAGGTACCGCCCTCAACGTGAATTTTGGAGAGAACCCAAACATTCAAACCATGATGCGCCAGCCTGCCATTTCTGGAGAATCTGTCCGTGAGGGCACAGAGACTCAGCGAGGCCGTGGTGGAGCTATGGTTTGGAGCTGAGGCCGCCTCTCACTTATCTGTGTGGGGAGGTGGCTGCTGGCTCCCGGCAGCCTTGCAGCTTCCCCAACGCGCCTCCTGTAAAGCTGCTCCCAGTTGCATTAGCACATTCTATGCAGGGAAGGCTTTTTTATTTTCAGCAAGCAGAACCAGCTTATTTATCCCCTGACAGCCTCTATCCTGTCAGAACAGCCTCACTCTCCATTAGAAGGCCAAGCAAGCAGAGTCCAGGGCAGCTCTAAAGCAGTGGTTCTCAACCTTCCTAATGCTGCAGCCCTTTAATACAGTTCCTGTGGGTCCTGACCCACAGGTTGAGAACCGCTGCTCCAAAGACAAACAGTGTGGCCGTGAAGAGTTTCTGGGGGCCCCACTTGTCTCTTCTCCATCTGTGCCTCCTCCTTGCTCTGCTAACTCAGGTTATCTTCAGAGAGAAGACTTGCCAGTTTGATGTCCCAGTGGAGAGGTCAGCAGAGCTGCCCTCTCACAGGCCTGCTGTGCTTGGCTAGCTCAGCTCCCTTTCCACACCTCTTGACAGGGGCTGGGACTTGCATCTTCTGTGACCCACACTGCCACGGGGCACAGAGCCCAGGTGAGGGAGACACGGCAAGGTGCAGACACTGGGGAGTAGCAGCCGCTGGCCTTGCCTGCAACCAACTGAGCTGAAAGACTCACCTGGTGGAAGCAAAAACACTCAGCTGAGTCATCCACCGTGGTGCAGTGATCCTACCAGGCAGCGGGACACACAGTGGGAGGGAACTCTGAGGCTCTTCCCACAGGGAAGAGGAAACACTCCTGGCGCCAACACCGTGATGACTATCATGACACGATTAGCAGTATGAGTGAGAGAAGCTGGGTCCACCAGAGAGTGTGCTGAGAACCTCGGCCCTGGTGGAGAGGCAGGATGTGAAGATCCCTGGAGGTTCTCAGAGGACACGCTTCCTGGAAAAGGCTTGAGAGGCAGTGAGAGACAGCAAGTTGAAAGTCTGGCTGGGCCACTTACATTTACACAGTCACCTCCACGAAATAGGGATGGTGATAACATCACTGCCCACTCGCCAGCTTGTCATGAGCACCAGTGACTAAACCATGGCAAAGTGCTTACCAGAGAGCTGGCTCACGGACGCCCACAGCGTCTGCTGACTTCAGAGCCCACTCACTCACACAGCCGTGGAAGGGGATCGGAGCCAGCAGTGACGGAGGGAGGGTCCTGGCTGAGAAAGACAACATGCTATGGCATGAAAGTTCGTCCCCTCAGAACCCATGTTGGAATGTAATTGCCAGTATAATGGCATTGGGAGCCAGGGCCTTTAAGAAATGATTAGGCCACAAGGGCCCCATGTTCCTGGGCGGCTTGGATGCCTCCCTAGAAGGGCCTGAAGGTGGGTTTTCTCTCTTCTCCCTCTCATTCTTCCCCCACATGGGGCACAGCACCCCCATACATGGAGCACAGCATCCCCCACACAGAGCACAGCACCCCCTACATGAAGCACAGGACTCCCCACCCCGTGGAGCCCAGCACTCCCTCCCCCCACCCCCACCCCACCCCACCCTGAGAGGAGCACAGCACATCCCCCAGTCTGCGGGATGCAGTGTTTGAGGCACTTTCTGAAAGCAGAGACCAAAGCATCACCAGACTCCAAACCTACTGTCATCTTGATCTTGGACTCCCAGTCTCCAGAACCGTAAGGAATAACTTTCTGAGTTGGACACAGCGGCTAATGCCTATGAACCTAGCACTTGGGGAGGATGAGGCAGGAGGATTGCTTTGTAGCCTAGGAATTTGAAGCTGCAGTGAGCTATGGACTTGGCATTGCACTCGGTATGGGCAACAGAGCAAGACTACAAGGCCCTGCTAACAAGAGAGAAAGGAGGGTAGGGGGGAGAGAGAGAGAGGAGAAGGAAGGAAGGAATTTTTTCTCTGTATTTGCCTTCATCTCAGGCATCTGTCACAGCAGCACACCGGGCACTAAGACACAGCAGACCTGCAGCTGGGCGAGGGCAGCACACGGAGGTGCTGAGGGCAGGTCCCCAGGCCTGTGAAGAAGCATGTGATACACAGTGTGGTGTGAGACTGGGGGGGGGGGGGTGAAGGTGGGGGCATGCAGGACCTTAAAGGCCCACATGAGGATGGTCCAGGTTATTCCAGGTGCAAAGTGGAGCCTCTGTAGGGTCTGAAACAGAGGGATCACGATCAGAGTTATGGCTTAGGAAGATTTAGTGGCTGTGACATAGGGACAACCATGAGGGGGAGGGAGGGAAGCCACTCTTTGGCTGCAGCTTTAACTCTGGCTCACTGTTGCACCCTACTGGTAGCTGGGAATGGTGAAGTTATTCCCCAGCTCCTGGAAGGGTATTCATCAAATGGTGGGCAGTTTGTGGCCATCCCTGGATCTGTGGACATCTCTCAGCTGGGAAGCCTCTGTTAGCCCCATCTGTGGTGGGTGGGAGTTGGGGCAGCATCCCCGGGTACAGCCTGGGTGTCACATGGCCCCTCGAGCAGCAGAGCCCCAAGGGAAGGCCCAACTCTGACCTGCCCCTCAGACCCCATGTCCATCGTAATCTTCCTAACACACTTTCTCCTGCAGAGCTGGGGTCTGATAGGCTAAGGCACAACCATCTTATGGGGGGCCAGGGACCTAGTGGAGAGCAACAATTTCCTCTAGCTCTGGAGGGGGGGGAGAGAAGAATAGGAGGGGGGAGGGGAGGAGGGGGATTAACACTGAAATTCTGCAGAGGGCCAAGGAGCAAGACACTTTGATTCATTTAAAAATTTAGTTATTTAACATAAATAGAACAGTGAATGAGTTGCAAGGATGCTATGCACAGGGAATGCAGATATTTTAAATTAAATGTGTAACCCTAGAACTTATGTGATGTTTAGTATATCCAAGGTACAATCACTTCCTGTCATCTCGATATTTTAATCTTGGTTCCATTACATTTGTCTTTACGTAATCTTGCAGAGAGTGCCTAATACTGAGATACTTAAATTATATCAGTCTGACCTGATGTTCCTCTTCCATAAAGCTGCTGTGAATCCAGTGCTCCAGTTATTCAGATGTGGCACCTGTGAGGACTAACAGTGTGGGGAGGGGATCCGCAGAGTCCCTATCTTGCTGGGACCCTGGCAAGATGCATTTCTTCCATTTGAGCATCTGTCCTGGCCCATGATCTTTTCTGCAAACTGATGTGAATTAACACATAAACCTGAAAGTTGGAGTTCAAGTTGTGTTTAACGACCATCTCTTTTCTTCTCAGAGGTTAAGGTCAGATTCCAACATGTGTATAGTTCCTCACCTCCCACAGCCTTCCTGAAGAAGGGGCCCTGGAAACAGCACACAACCAAATCGGACGTCTCAAAATGGAGCCTCTTCAGCCAGCAGGGAAGCCCGGTCTGCTCCTGTGCCCTGCACGGGGAGGACTGTGCATCTCAGGGTCTGTGACCCCACGGGGAGGACTCTGCATCTCAGGGTCTGCACCACTATTCCCTCACTTACCTTTCAATTCACGCAGTGTCCATGGAAAGATACGAGTATGAAAGGCTTCAGTAATGAAAGGCCACCATTTGTTCCTTGAGCACTAACAGAGTGACCACTGCACCTCCACTTCACACGGTTTGTGATTGTGGGATCTGGGATATTTGTACAAATCTTCACCTCTGGGGGTCTTACTACATCGAGTCATTTTTATAACTATTCAAGTCTAAAATACCTTTTGCCCTCAAGGTGAAATAATTGGACGCTAAACTTCTTCCTGCTGTAAAAACCAGAAGTAGCATCTCTTCATTAATCCCGAGTCCCAGCTGGTCCATTCTGTCAAGCCAAGGATTCCTCTGTAATAAGAAAGAAGAGGGGTGGGGTAAGGAACGTGTCTACAGGAACGTTTCCCCCCCTTGTTTTGCTGAAGGACGTCTAAGCATCCACAGCTGTCCATCAATGGGATTAATTGCATTAGCATATAGGAGCTGTCCCAGGAGAAGGCTGCAGACAGGGGCTAGTTAAGTACATCTGGAAGGCGTGCAGTAGCTACCATCCAAGGTCCCTTTCCACTCAGAGATTGCATGATTATTTAGTTCTTTCTAAGCATCATTGCACATAACACACTTATCCATCTTGGACAATGGTAAAAGTAAGTAAGGATTGGAGACTTTTTGTACAGTGTGTGTAGGCAGGAGACACAGCTGCAGAGAGCACAGAACCCCAGGCTCGAGGCAATGACAACTCACTGGGAGCCCTACTTAGCCTCACTATCTGTACGTCCCGGGTACCGTCCTCCCACCTGACTGTAGGCCCTTCCCCTTCTGCACCTCCCCTGCACACCTCTTGCTTAATGTGCTGTCAGGAATATGCCCAGGTTTGGTTCAAAGGGAGACCCGAGTGTTAGCACCCAGCAGCTGAAGAAGGTTGCAGGGAGGGGGAGACAGGCAGGAGGTCACACTCACATCAGCAGGACACGGCATCATGCACTCATAGCAACAGAGCAGTCACCTCACGGTGGGGGACGAACATCCACCCAGAGCAGAAAATCTGGACAGTCCCCCACTCTTCTCCTCAGCCCAGCATGCCGGCCTGTGGCTAATCCCAGACCCCAGAGGCCGCCTGTGAGCTGGACTTCTGCTGACTGCTGTGCTGACTCCTGGTCACCGCTGTAAACCTGCATCACCTGAAATCTCCAGGCCCAAATCTGTTCCTTTCTCTCTCATTCGTGTTTCTTATACTGTTTAAGGACCTGAACTTTCAACGTGCAAAGGGCACGTGTTCGTGTGTGTGGAGTTCCGACAGAAAGGAGCTCAATAGATTTCAGGGCAGATGGAATACTAACATAAATCAGCATTATGCCTCACACAGCTGGAGCACAAGCAGAGATTTTGGACAAGGGTAGAGTAGGATTTCGAACATCTTGCCTGTTGACAGAGTCCCCAGTTGTGCCACTTGCCAACACACAAGTCCAACCTCATTGTTGGTGGGAGGAATGTACCTTCCTAATCAGGGCTCGTTTCACACCCAGGGACTCTCAGGTCTCAACCACAGGACTGGCAGGTGAGCCAGCCGGCCAGCGCTTCACATCAGGCCTTGCAGGTTACCAACAGTGGGTAATAAAACAGTGATTAGTTAATATTTATTGAGTGGTATATGCCAAGCACTCTTGTATGTGCTTACAGACATTATTTCATCTTCATGTAATTTGTATAAAGAAAGTGCACACCTGTTATCTCCTCTCACAGATGGAGAGGCTGAAACAGAGATGTTGCCTAGCCTCCCTGATATCAGAACGCTACTACGTGATGGAGCTGGAATCTAGCCCCAGACAGTGGGAGCCCCCCAGCTCATGTTCACAAATGTGAAACTTCTTTTGTGTCGCACGTAAACGGCAATGTTACTTTTTTTTCTAGTTATAAATGAATCGGTCACTATAGGAAGTGGTGTATGGGCCAATCAATTGGCATGGGCGGCTCTGTGCAGCTTTCCCCAAGCTCTGCTGTGACCCTGTCTGTCACCTCATCTATGACAGCAGAGATTCACCTACAGTGAAGCAGGACCCTGGGTCTGCAGCTGTGTCAGCCATCGTGAAAATCCCTAGGACTCCAGGCAGCGTGCTGAAGGTTATAATCCCTATGCCATGCCACGTGTGTTACCAGCTTGTATGCGCTAGCGCTTTGCCATACTGCCTTCAGAACTAAGGTGGACTTGAGTTTTAATCATGCTTCCTATTTACTCCTCTGAAACTTTGGCCAAATTACTTCCACTGTCTAAATTTTGTGTTCTTCATCTGAGTCTTCTAATCGGGTTTTGTGGTGCTGATGCCGTGTAACAAACATCCCCCAAAACTCACAGTCACTCACAGATTTGCAAGCTACTCCTCGGCTGGCCCTGGCTGGCTTGGGTGCAGTGTGAGATCTGGGCTCCTGTGTGTCCCATGAATCTCTTCATTCTGGGACCTGTGGCTAACTGGGACACATTCTTTTTTTTTTTTTTTGGTGATCCCAGGAGTGGAAGACAAGGAGTCAGAACATGGCAGACACATTCAAAGCCTCTGGCATGTAACTGCACCTGTCACATCCACCAATCAAGTCACATGGCCATGGCCAAAGGCAGCAGAACAGGGTGTGAGCTGCACTCAGGGAACTAGGGCAGGGGAAAGGAGGGAAGGAAGAATTGTGAAGAAACATTACCAACTCGCGTGGAGAAAATGGTGCTTTCCTCACAAGCTTGTGACAATCACGCAGGGAAAAGGGCTCAGTTCAGTACCTGGCAGAGTAAGCATTCAATAAAAGCAGACTAATATTTGTTATTCTTACTGCCATGTAGGAAGGGGGAAAAGAGAAGCTCTAGCCACACCGATCCACCCAAGAACTTCATCTGGAGCAGAACTATTTTATGCAGTAGATGGTGGGCCCAGTGGGTCTGACTTTGTGTCAAAGCAATCTGACAATTTGTAATAGGTTCATCCTTTGACACAGCCATTTTTGGAGACTTTCAGAGGCCTATTTTAAGAAAATAGAAATGGGCTCGGCACCTGTGGCTCAATCGGCTAAGGCGCCAGCCACCTACACCTAAGGTGGCGGGTTCGAATCCCCAGCCCAGGCCCGCCAAACAACAATGATGGCTGCAACCAAAAAATGGCCGGGC
>CAUYQV010159591.1:0-38740 GCA_963574575.1 Galagoides demidoff | reverse complement strand
ATCATCTTCCTTTGAACATGATGGTAAAACTCCCTTTGGCTGGCATTTCCCCTCCAGTTTTATTTCATTCTTGACCTTGTACCTGCCTTTCATTGTTCCCATCTTTATAATGTTCTCATCTGTATAATGTTTTTTTTTTTTTAGTGTCACTAGAGTTTTTCTTCTTCTTCTTCTTTTTTTCTAGATAGATGTAACTCTGTTGCCCAGGCTAGAGTACCCTGGCATCAGCTTAGCTCATAGCAACCTCAGGTACCTGTGCTCAAAAGATCCTCCTACCTCAGCCTCCTAAGAAGCTGGGACCAGGCACCTGCCACAATGCCTGGCTAGCTTTTCTGTTTTTAGTAGAGACAGGATCTTGCTCTTACTCAGAGTGGTCTCAAGTTCCTGAGCTCATGTGATTGATTTTTCTACTTTGGCCTCCTGGAGTGCTAGGATGACAGGCATGAGCCACCACACCCGGCCTATGCAGTGTTCCTTCTTAGTTGGTCACATGCCTTCATTTCCCTTGGAAAACTTGGCTTTTTATAATCTGTTTTATTTATTAACTCCCTCTTCAGCCATATAAGATTACAGAATACTGTTTTTCATCTTAGGTTCTTAGAATTTAATTATGAGGCAACTCACCTATCTTAAGCCACCTTTATTTTTAGAAACTCAGCCTGTAAGATCTTACTTTCTGAAGCTTACTCATAGCATTTAAGTTCATGCCCAGGCCTTGTTTCCTTTCTATCCCATTGTCTTACACAGATCAAATCTAGTATGGTCTGGTTGACATTTTGGGCTTTTTATGGGCTACACAATAGTTGTGCATATTTATGAGGTACCCAGGATATTTTGATGCAGGCATACACAGTGTAATGATCAAATCTGGGTAACGGATATCCTTCACCTCAAACGCTTATCATTTTTTTGTTTTGAAACGTTCCAAATTTACTCTTCCTAGGTATTCTGATATAGCCGATAGTTATTGTTAACTGTAGTGGCCCTATAGTGCTACTGAACACCAGATTTTAGTTCTTCCAACTATTTTGTACTCATTAACCAACTCCTCTGATCCCCTACCTCTCTACTACCTTTCACAGCCACTGGGTAAGTGCCCTTCTCCTATCTCCATGAGACATTTTGTTTAGCTTCCACATGTAAGTAAGAACATATGACTTTTGTCTTTTTGTGCCTGAACATGTCCTCCAATTCCATCCACGTTGTTTTCCTGCTATTTTATTTTACCATGGGACCTCTGAGAAATTTAGTTCATTGAGAACCCTTTCCCCATTCACGAATTCTCCCCTCCTTACCCAGCAATCAAATTAGCATCATAGCTGTGCAAAATTGAGAAACAGTTCCTCATAGGCACTTCTCTGATTTCTTAACTATTAAAAATGGTATTGCTATTTTCCGGATCCCAAAACATAATCAGTCTTTTAATCCTTACACAAATTTGTTCATGCATCCGTTTTGACTATGGATAATTCTTTGGTAATATTTCTACAAAATGGACATTTTCTGCAGTCTAAAGTGTCATTGTGTTAAAGTGAAAGGTAGCTGCTTTTATTACTTACAAGAAACATTCTTGAAATACTTGTTTGTGTACCCAGCTCCGGATTTGATCTTGTGATAGGTGAATGAGGCAGATCCCCTGTAATGGAAGAGATCAAATTCTAACAGTACAGATGGGCCCCAAACAAACCACTGTGAGAGAGGAAGAGATGTCTGGGATCGCAACTGAACTGGCTTCCAAACCATTCTCCCTCAGCAAATGTGCATTTGTGTTAGGATTAAAAAGAACCAAACACCTTACCAAAATTTAAGTTATTACAATTAATCTGTAGTGGTAATGATACATTCAACCTAATCAAGACCAAGACCTGTTTTAAGCATACATTCAATTCAAAATATTTCTTGAGTTATAGAAAAATTTTAGCTGAGCTTTTGTACTTAAAAAGGTCAAGTGCAAATGTGACTTGCAAAGAAAAACAAAAGTAACAGGATCTGTGAGGAATTATTAATCCAAGTTGTTTCTTAACTTGTATTCCAGACTAATGCTGAGATGCAAACATGGGCTGTCTCAGCTCCCCACTTCCAGAGGCTGTCTGAGTCTTTCGTTCAAAGATCTAGGAGCTAGACCTTGTTCACAAATGTTTAAGAAAAGCTTTGGGTCAGACCTTGGCACTCAGCATCCTGGACACTGATCTAACTGCTCTCCTTCTAAAGGGACCTTGGAAACACTTTCAGGGATCATTTCTACAGTTTGTTGAAAGGAGTTTCACTGTGGGCAGAGGTAGGAGTGTGTGTGTATGTGTGAGAAGGAGAGAGAGAGAGAGAGAACTCTCCTGCCTTTTCAAACTTCCCTGGAACTTAGAGGTGAAATAGAGACTATGAGCTTATACCCATTTGTGAATATTGTGAAAAGCATTACTTAAGTCACAGAATGGACCAACCACATAAGTACAAAGGGCCAATAAAAAGGAAAAAATTACAGATACAAAATAGAATGGTATGTTACTTACATACCTTCACATGCAAAGAATTATTTAAAAGACTGGAAAATCAGAAATAACCCAAAGGTCTGTCAGTAGGAGAATTATTAAATTATTTCATTTATATAACAAAATGACTCTAGTCAGCTAATGCTCTTAAAGAATATTTACTCAGAATATTCACATAATATTCAAAATATATTATCATTGGGTACAAAAAAATTCCAAAACCCTGAATGCAGTACATTCTTAATATGTATGTGCTTGCAAATACCTGTACAAAAGAATTAACATCTTCTCAAAGGTAGTAGAATTATGGGCGGTTTTATTTTTGTTAATTTGATAAATCTTCCTTTTTAAAAATTGTGAGACTGCTATTATAATCAGAAGACTGTGTGCGTGTGTTTGATGACAGGGTCATTTTTCTTGCCTAGGCAACATTCATAAGGCACTAGACACACAGTCATCCAATTGGTCACCCCTGCAATGGAGTTAATGAGTCTGTGTTCATGGCATCCTGTCATAGAATGACATTTCAGGAAATTTTATGTCAATTATGCAAGGCAGCTGACAGCCTATTGCCCTATAGCCCTGACCTCAAAACCAGTACTTCTGCATCACTGATTTATGTTTCATTTGGTAGTTAATTTAGGAACACCTTCCTTTACGCCTCAGGCATCAGTCCCATCATTGACAAAATCTACTGGCTTGGTGCCTGTGGCTCAAGTGACTAGCAACAGCCACATAGACCTGAGTTGGTGGGTTCGAATCCAGCCTGGGCCCGCCAAACAACATTGATGGCTGCAACCAAAAAATAGCTGGGCGTTGTGGCGTGTGCCTGCAGTCCCAGCTACTTGAGAGGCAGAGACAGGAGACTCACTTGAACCCAGAAGTTGGAGGTTGCTGTGAGCTGTGGTACCACAGCACTCTACCCAGGGGGACAGCTTGAGGCTCTGTCTCAAAAAAAAAAAAATCTCCTGCTCTCTAACTTGACTAGTTTGTCGCCTTAGCAATGTACACACCAGCTAGACTTGGAGAGAGTCATCCTAACTGCCACCAGCCCTTCTCTGTGTTCTCCAGGTAGTATTTTCTTACTGGTCTTTGGTTCTGTCTTCCGCATCCTCCTAAGTAGGAGTGCTACAAATGAAAACCTGCATAGATTGGTCTTTTCCCGGGTCCTGCAGTGTGCACGTGTTTGCTATGGGTCAACTCTTAGTATATTAACTGGGCCTTTGTGCCTGGCATGACAGAATACATCAAGCCCTGGGCAGATTGTTAAAGTATTGTGTACTGGTGCTAGAAACCAGAACAAGCAAATCCCAGAGCTCTGCCCCACATTTTTTGGTTACTGGCTTGAGGATTTCTCTAGTCTGTGCAAACTGCTGCCTCACTGCCTCCAAGGAGACAGACCCCCAAGTGTTAATTATACCATTATTTATGGTTTCCTTAATACTGAGCAAGACCAGCATCACTGCCACTTTTTTTTTTTTTTTTGCAGTTTTTGGCCTAGGCTGCTGGGTTTGAACCCACCACCTCAGGTATATGGAGCTGGTGCCCTACTCCTCTGAGCCACAGGTGCCGCCCCCACTACCACTTTTCTAATGGGTTATGTTAATAACTACAAATGAAGTTACGTGACCAATGATTATTTTTCTCTGTTTGAAAAATGGACATTTTAACTTTCTTCTGAGTAACTCCCCCTCCCACACAGCGTTTGACCAGTTTGCTCTTCTGCCACTCAACACTTAGACATCAAAGTGGCAAGTTCAGAACAGCAAAGGCAAGTATGTTTGCACTGTTTGTGTTCAGTGCCTGGTTTTCTGCTGGGCCTGAGAGGGAAGAAGAGACCGTGTGGGTCAGGTCAGGGCTCTGAGCGGTGGGAGTTGGGGCTGTGGAAGGTAGCGCGGAGGAGCTGCCTTTATCCTCTCCTGCTTTGGGCTACAAGACCAGACGTACACTCGACGACTATGCTGTCTATGCTTTCTTCTGTCTAGTTTCTGGGTGTTCCCAACAGGCAAGGGGTTTTGGTGCAGTTTCCTACAATCTCATTATGTTGCCCTAGCTAGAGTGCTGTGGCATCACAACTCACAGCAACCTCAAACTCTTGGGCTTAAGCAATTCTCTTGCCTCAGGCTCCTGAGTAGCTGGAATTACAGTTGCCCACCACAACGCCCAGCTATTTTTTTGTTGTGGTTGTCATTGTTTAGCAGGCCCTGGCCAGGTTCAAACTCACCAGCCTTGGTGTATGCGGCTGGCGCCCTAACCACTGACTACAGAAGCTGAGCCACACAGTCCTTATATATTATATATGATTTATGAAGATCTGAAATCTTCAAACAAAGCATCACACTCTGCAGGCCCATGGCCCTCCCCTGAACTCAACACTGACTAGAGAGAAGATAAATCATCTTTTTAAAATCAGTGGGTTTTCCAGAGCTGTAGAGGCTCATTTCACTCTTTTTCTTAAAAAGCCATTACTTTTAGAGGTGTGTTTTACATATATAATTCCAAGTGAATAATTCAAAGATTTTCTCAGTAAACTTAGCAGGTGTGCAGTCCCTGTCATAAATCAGTTTTGAACATCTCCAGGACCCCTATGAGGTCTCGTGTGCTCATTTGCTGTTAATCCCTGCCCGCTCCTGACTGTACCAGCATCACAAGGCCGCATGCACTGGTCTGTCTCTATAAATTTGCCCTTTGGGGACTTTCCATATAAACACAATCATGTAAGATGGAGGTAGGCTCTTATGTCTGATTTCTTCAACTTAGCATAATGGTGTCAAGGTTCATTGAAGCACTTCCTTCCTGCTTATTGTTGAATAATATTCTGTGGTTGTATGGACAGACACATTTTGTCTGTCCATTCACCAGCTCATGGACATTTATGTTCCAATTTTTGGCTGTTATGAACAGGGCTGACTTATGCAATATTCATGTCTTTGGCTATATGCTTCTATTTCTCTTGGGTAGATACCTATAAGTTAAATTACTGACATATGACAAATTTGTTTAACTTTTTAAGAACCTGCCAAACTGTTTCTAAGGCGGCCATACCATGTTCTATTCTTAACAACATTGTGTGAGGGTTTCCATCTCTCTGCATCTCAATAACATTTGTTGCTGTCTTTTTAAAAAATAACCATTCTACTGAATGTGAAATGGTATCTTACTGTGGTTTTGTTTTTTATTTTTTATTTTTATAATGGCTAATATGTTGAGCAACATTTTGTGTGGTTTTTTTTTAGTCATTCACATACACAGTATCATCTTTGGTGAAATGTCTATTCATTTTTTTATTCATGCTTTTTGATGGGTTTCCTTATCGAAGTGTGAAGATTCTGGCCATTTATCAGATATGTGTCTTGCAGATATTTCTTCAGTTTGGTGCTTGTCTTTATGTCTTTTGGAACACTAGCGGTTTTTTATTTTGATGCGGTCAGATTTATTAATTTTAAAATGTTTGGTATTATATCTGAGAGAACTTTGCCTATTCAAAGTATTGAAGATTTTTCTCCTCTGCCTTCTTCTATAAGTTGTCTTGGCTCTTACATTTAAGTCTGTGATCCATTTTGAGTTAATTTTTGTATTAATTTTTGTATATGGTGTGAGGTGAGGTTTTTTGTTTTGGGGGGTTTTTTGATGGAGATATCCAATTGTCCTAGCACTGTTTGTTTTAAAAAAAGAAAGAAAGAAAGAGGCCATGCTTTACCCAGGGGATTGTCTTGGCACTTTTTTGCAAGTAAATTGACTTTAAATATAAGAACTGCTTTTTCTGGACTGTCAGTTCTTCTGTAGGGATCTGAACAGCTGTCCTTATGCCAGTCCCACACTATCTCCATAACTGTAGCTTAATAGTGAGTTTTGAAGTTAGTAAGATAAAGTTCTCCAAATTTGTTTTTCTTTTTCAAACTCATTTGGGCTATTCTTGGTCTTTTATAATTCCATATAAATTCTACGATCATTTGATCAAGTTCTGCAAAAAAGCATGCTAGAATTTTGATAGGGATCTCAGGGAATCTATTCAATTTGGAGAGAATGGTCTATTAACAATATTGTTCAGGCTTGGCACCTGTGGCTCAAGTGGCTAAGGCGCTAGCCACATACACCTAAGGTGGCGGGTTGAAATCCAGCCTGGGCCAGCCAAACAACAATGCTGGCTGCAACCAAAAAATAGCCAGGCATTTTGGCGGGCACCTGTGGTCCCAGCTACTTGGGGGGCTGAGGCAGGAGACTCGCTTGAGCCCAGGAGTTAGAGGTTGCTGTGAGTTGTGATGCCACAGCACTCTACCCAGGGGGACAGCTTGAGGCTTTGTCTCAAAAAACAAACAAACAAAAAAACAATATTGTTTAATCCGTGAACATGAAACATTTCTTCAGTTATTTAGATGTTCTTTATGGTCTTTAATTTTTCTCAGCAATGTTTTGTAATTTTCAGTGTACAAATCATATACTTCTTTTGTTAAATTTATTCATAAGTATTTTATTCTTTCCGAGGCTATTATGAAAGGAATTATATTCTTAATTTCTTTTCCAGATTGTTGATTGGTCATACATAGAGATAGAATTGATTTTTGTATGTTAATCTTGTATCCTGAGACTTACTGTCCTTCCTGATTGGTTCTAATAGTGTTTTTATGGATTCCAGGGGATTTTCTACATATGGGATTATGTCATCTGCAAATAAAGACAGTGTTACTTTTTCCTTTTTTCCCTCATTTCACTTGCCTGCTTACACAGGCATTTTGTTCTTGAGGCTGATGTTTCTGAACCTGGAACTCCCCCTGCACTGGCTTCCATGGCACAAGAGGACAGCAGCGATGTACCAAAGCAGCCTTCCAACTTTGGGGAACAAAAGGGCAAAGCCTGTGCTCACTGTCAGGAGCCTATCACATAGGCTCATGTGGCCAGGGAGCATGGCCTGAGGTCACTGGACCCCTTAGCTTAGGGTCCTCTTATTCTGAGAGCCCCAATGAGTATTTTCAGTGTTTTATTCCTACCTTATTTCTCCCTACACTTTGCAGCAGGAGCTGTCTGGGCCCCAAACAATGACCCCTAATTGTGTTAATAAAATTCATTTAATATAATATTATCCCTTATCAGAGAGAGAAATAGTGGGAATCTTGCACACAGGCATTTGAGAAACTGAGTCTAACACACTGTAAGGCCTATAATTTTAGATACACAACCTGCAAACTGAGTGCAGGGCCTCATGTCTGATATTGACTTTTTAGCACACGAAGAGATTTAGAGATGCAGGCTGAGGAAGAATCACTTCTTATGGGAATCAAGGAGCTTCACTTTAATTTTGTTTTCCAAATCTGAACTTCTTTTGCTATAAAATAAACTAAAAAAAAAATGCTATAAAATCATCTTTGTTACTAAAAATGGCACGAAATACAATGAATCTCAAAGGAAACATGGAGTTTTGGGGTTTCTGGACTGCTGAGGCAGAGAAATACCACTGTGACCCCCAGGTGGGTACAGAATGGGGGAGCTTGGCTTTGTCATAATAGTTCATGTTTGTTGAGGGCACTGTACTTGCCAAGAACAGAATTAAGTGCTTTATAAATGCAACCCTAATACATGAAGGACCCACCTTGTTTAGTGTTGGTGCAGGATACAAGGGGAAAACTAAAACACAGTTCGGCAGCCAAAAGTGAGTTCACAGTCACAGTGGAAATCTTTACCTGCTTTATCAAAAAAATGTGATGGGATGCAAAGACACTCCGGATCCCCCCAAAAATGTGATGGGGTCCCAAAGACACTCTGGATCTGCACAGTGACACTCATAAAAAAGTCTGTTTACCTCTCCAGCCCTCTTCTGTAAGCCTTTCCCACTGCCAAGAGCAGTCCCAGGCATCCCTCTTCCAGGCTCACCCACTACCTCCCTCTCTCCCAACCCGTCCTAGACCAAAGGAGCATCAGGGCCAGGAGTCACTCCTCTTTTCTTTGGGCTCAAAGAGGAGCCCATGGGCCACAGAGATGCCCCTTTTCCATCATCTCATAGACCAGGGGTCCTCAAACTTTTTAAACAGGGGCCAGTTCACTGTCCCTCAGACTGTTGGATGGCCAGACTGTGGGTCCCAGGATGAGTCATCTACTAAGGAGGACAGGCAGCAGCGGCAAAAACACCCGGCAGGCCGGATAAATGTCCTAGGCGAGCTACATGTGGCCCACAGGCCGTAGTTTAAGGACGTCTGTCATAGACTCACAGCCCCATGAGTATAATAATTCTTGGGTCTAAATGAGCTCTGTGCCTTGTGGTGTGAGGCATGCTTTATGTGTTAATTACCATGATAATAGCTCATAACCCCTGATGTTCTCTGTGTACCACGCATTGTTCTAAGTACTTTCTATACTGACCTCTAATTCTTGCAACAAGCCTAAGAACCAAACACTAGCCTCCCCATTTTTAAGAGAGGAAGCTAAGGTTCAGAGAAGTTAAATAATCTTCCTGAGCTCATAGCTATTAAATAGCAGAATAGAATTTGAAACCAGGTCATCTGCGTCAGAGGCCATGCACTTAGTTATAAGGCTCTTACTATTTCTTAAGGTGTATTTTATCTCAGTTCATTTTCAAAATAGCTCTTGCTTTTTCACGTGATAAAATGGAAACTCAAGGTATTAAAGGTCAATGGCTCAAAGTCACCCAGCTTAAAAATAGTGGAATACACCCTGGTTGGCAGGTGGGGGGGGGGGGGTGGTCAGGGGTTGAGGGTAGGGCCCCGAAGCTCCTATAGTCTATTATACAATGCTGACATCTACTGGTAAGCTCTGGAAACTTCCTTACCATACACACCCTGCCCATTTCTAAAAATGATTTTTAGTTTCTTAAAATTTCAGAAGACAGAAACCTTGCCAAATCCCCAAAGTATTAAAACAAGTGGAAAAGGACAATGACTAGATGATAATGTAATTGCGGCTGAGGTAATACATTTTAACAGAGAGCAGGCTAGGTTCTGAGTTTCCTGGCAGCCAAGGCAAAGAGGGAAACTCATGTGTCCCCTTGCTTTCACTGACCAATAAAAAGTGGATTAATTCATTGTAGGAGTTTTCCTGACCTTGGACTTCACTAGTAATTCAACAACAACAGCATTAAAGACATTGGAGGTGCTTTTCATGTGGACATTCATTAAACAAGAAAAGCTAACTTTGGATCCCAATGGAGTCTGCCATTATTTAGGGACCATGGCTCAGCCCTTCCCCAGGCAGTCATTCCTGGCATGGGAATGCTTCATGAAGGCCTCAGCAAACTCAATCCACTAGGTCTTTCAGAGCTAGGCATCACTCACATTTGGGTTAGTTTGGGCTCAGTTATGTTTGGAAGGCAGCACTGTGGGTCTGCATCCTGGTTTGGACTTTAGGGGTGGCAATGATGGTGTTCTGTTGTGCTGAGAGGAACTTAGACCTGTGTGGTCCAATAAAGTAGTCACAAGTCACATGCAGCTACTGAGCACATGAATTGCTCATCTGAACTAAGATGTCCTAGAAGGGAAGGTAGAATCCTGCACCAGATGTTATATTTAAAAAGGTAAAATATCCCCCAAATAATTTTTATACTCATTAAATTTTGAAATAAATAATTTCATGCTAGATTAAATAAACATGTTATTAAAATTAATTTCACTTAGTTTTCTTTATGTTTTAAAATGTGACTTCAAAAAAATTAAAAATTACTTCTGTGACTAGCTCTGTATTTCTGTTAGGGCTAGTCCAAACCACTTACCCACATCTTCCTGGACCAGGCACTGTGCATGTGCAATGCTCAAGAACCCCAGGGATCTTTTGTGCTTTTGGGGAGAAGACCTTCATCCTTATCCTCTAGATGCAGGCTGGCTTAGGAGGAGATTGTCAAGAGCCTAATGTGGACCACACCAAAGCTGAGTTAGAGTTGAAAAATTTGGCTAAAATGTTCAGTGCTCCCAACTTTGCAGATGGGACACTGGCTCTGTGTGTAAACAGCCTGAGTACATGGGCAGGTATTGTCAAGAGTGGGAGAGAAGGGAGGGGAAAGTAAGTTTGTTCTTCTAGAGAAGCAGTCCCTTATCTCTTTGGCACTATTGGCTGGTTTCGTGTTAGATAGTTTTTCCATAGATGGGGGGAGAGGACGGGAACATTAGATTCTCGTAAGGAGTGCATAACCTAGATCCCTTGTGTGCACAGCTTACAGTAAGGTTCATGCCCCTGTGACAGTCTTATGCTGCTGCTGCTGGAGTTCAGGCAGTGACACAGTGGTGGGGAGCAGCTGGAAATACAAATGAGGTTTCACTGGCTTACCCCCTGCTCATCCCCTGCTGTGTGACCCAGTTCCTAACTGTCCACAGATTGGTCCTAGTCTGCTGCCCAGGGGTTGGGAACACAGTTCTAGAGTCCAGGTAAAACAACCCCATGTACCTGAGGTGGATTGATTGCTGTTTTGAAAAATGTTCTCCAGTCTCTAGGTGTGTGTCCCACCAGTGGGGTTCAGGTCTGGGCTTCCGGATTTGGACTTCACTCACTAAGGCAGACTCACATTTGCATTATATCTGTTACAGCCCTCAGAGACCAGTCTTTGCAAATTTCCTTTCAACTTTCAAAAGGCTGGAGGAAGGGAGATTAGCTCATAAAGCTTTTGTAAAATTATCAAAACCCCAAGTGGGTACATTTTCAAGCACACAGGAACCATAAGCCCCCAGTCACAAAACTGAGCTCATAATTACTGTGGTTCCATTTTTTTTCTATATAATTACTTACAATATTAAGAGTCAATTTCCCAGAAGTTTTAGACACTTTTTTTCTGGCTGCACCAATTATATTAACAAACTCTTGCAATCACAGCAAATGACCGTCAACAGCCAGTGCACCATGTTCCATGTGATGACTAAATGAAGCAAAATTCTTCTAAAGAGTCCTTGGAGTACAACAGACTGCACGTTTGGAAATCTTTGGCCAAATCCCAAAAGATGGCATTAAGCTCCCAGGAAGCTGGCCAAAACGTGAAAGCAACTTGGGTAGATAAAGTTGTTCAAAGTTTCCAGTCTACTCTTAATGTTCCAATTCTTGAGTAAGATTGAGTAGGACCAGTGCCCACCCAAGTTATCAGAGGTAAACGCCTCCGACAGAGAAACTCCCATGGGACTCACTGTGAGGTTTGGTCATTCAGTTAGTATGAATTCTGGTGGTTGGATTTGAAAGTCTCTGCTAGCCTGCAAAGGACACAGCTCAGAATTTCCTTGGCTGGCAGAATGAATAGGGAAATCATTGAGCGTGCTGTGCTCTGTCTTGTTGGCTATAACCTGGGCTATGAACTGTCCTCAAACCTTCAGGGCAGCCATGGAGAGTCCAAGCACTCCCTCAGGCTAGAGCTGTCATGGGAGAATAAAGCCCAAGGGCCACTACGTGCTCAGTGAGCCTCTAAAGGGAAGATCAACTTGGGGGTACAGACGTGGGGGCTGTGCCTGCTGACACTCCTCCCCTCTGGAGGATGCTCCTCTATGGCCATCACGAGATTCAGTTCTGCCCAGGGCCTTCCAACATGTGGAGCTTGAGTAAGGCCTGTCGAGGGACTGCCGGGGCTTTCCTTCCTCTCCCAGATGGCGCTTTCTTTTCTGGGATCCCCAGGCAACTGCCCGGAGCCCCGGGCCGCCTCATTGTTTCCAGGCCCTGCGTTCCCAGGTATGGCCACGCGGGGGCGGGCGGCTCCCGCTCCGGAGCAGCCTCGTCTCCGGGCTGGGTCTCACGCAGGCGAGCTCTGTGGTCTGATCCGGTCCGGTTCCCTGAGTCCCCTTCCCCAGACGCTGCCTGAGCGTCTGAGGGATGCCTTCGCTGATCCCTGAGGTTCCCTCGACGACTTTTGTTTCCAGCTTGGCATCCACGGCCGGTTCTGGCCCATTGTCTGTAAATGGCGCTCTCCTTGCAGAGGAGTTCAATTAGGAGAGGATTCCGCAGACTTCACAGGCGCTCTCAGCCCTTCTCAGAGCACGGAAAGGGCAGAATTTGCTGCGGGAGGACCTCCTGGGGTCCAGACTGAGCCCCTAGAGGGGAGAGGCCCCAAGACCAGAGGAACTGGCTGACTACGTTCTCGTTCTCCCGGTACTTCTGTGCAACAAGTTTGTGCTTCTTCAGTCTTTCAGAGGGAAAAGTTGCCTTCCAATTGGGGATTCCTGAGCCTCAGTCCTGTCCTGAGTGACACAGAAAACCTGTTACCGGATGAGAAGAGGCTGGGACCTGGACCTCGCCCAGGGGCTGGCAGAAATACCGGGCCTGCATAGTGCTCAAGGCTGGCAGCCCTGGAGTGTACCAGGGCCCTGCCCCAGAGTGTTCGGTGTTCGCATGTTGTTGGTTTTGCAGGGCAGGGAGTCCAACCAAGCGCAGGGAGCTTAAGGAACGTACCCACACTACCCCGCTGGAGGTGACAGGGCGGAGTGGGACTTGAACTGCTGCGGTCTTCAGCTGCAGCCCCAGGACCTAGACTTGCTGAGGGTGGACTCGGCTGTCTTAGCAGCAGGGGCTTCTCAAGTTCACTCTCTGAGCGCAGCATCCTTGTCCGCCCGATCGGCCAAGCCTCAGACACTGAAAAGCCCCTGTGGAGGCACCTGGAGCAGGTGTAGCCCCAAAGTCAGGGTTCAGGAAGCAGCTCTCCTCTCCCTTCCCCCTTACTGTCCAGAGAGCCTGTTGACCCAAGCCTGGGAATCCCTTCATGAAGGGCCAGGGAGGCATCAAGAGGCAGGGGTCTAGCAACCCCAGGGGGATATTTTTGTGGAAAAATAAGTGAGAGTCTGGAGTTCATTTATTCAACAGATATTTATAGACTGCCTGCTCTGTGTCAGAACAGTTCTAGTTACTAGGGGCACAGCAGTGACTGGAAAAGAGAGAGGACCCCAATCCCTTCACAGAGCTTCCCCTCTGGGGAGGAAGATTGAAAATAAGCGAGATGAATGAGTTAGATGATAGGCTATTAAATGGTAACATGTGCTGTGGAAAACAGAGGAGGAGAAGGGTGAGAGTCTGTGTGTCTGTTCATTTGCAAGTCCGTGTGATGTGTATGTCTGTGTGATGTATGATGTGTGTCTGTGTTGGGTGTGTGTCTGTGATATATATGTCTGTGTGATGGGTGTAGTTGTGTGTCTGTGGGATGTGTGTATCTGTGTGATATTTGTGTATCTCTGTGATGTGTGTATGTGTGTGATGTTTGTGTATCTATGTGATGGGTGTATGTGTCTGTATGATACGTGTGTGTCTGTGTGTCTCTGTGCTGTGTGTGTGAGTGATTCCGTCTGTGGTCAGGAGGCCAAGGCAGGCCTCACAGAGAAGATGCCATTTCACTTGATCCCTAAGGAAAAAAAGCCAGATGCCCCCACCCTGCGGCCAGTGCCTGCCAGGACTCGGGAAGCAGAGTTACAGTGCAGATGGGGGACATATGGAGGACCCCCAGAGTCCTCAGTGCTGGCACCTGCAGAGAAAATGCTGAGTTGTGATTCTGAAAGCTCCAGACAGCAATTCCTATAAAAATAAGGTTGGAGCCTGGAGACAAGAAACTACAAAAAGGTGGATGTGCTGAGGCTCAGGAGTAGCTGGTTACAGTTGTGGGATATTTACATATCACTCTATGGTACCCACAGTGTACCATACTTTGGAGGCCATACCAACTTTGGAGGCCAGACAGAAATGCTTAAATTTGAACTTAAATAGTGGTTTTTTTGTTGTTGTCATCATCATCAGTTGTTGTTGCTGATTGTTTAGTTTGTAACAAGACATTTATTATTCACAGCAGTGGGCTGGAATGACTCCTACATCCTCATTTCCATTACCAAGGGAAGGGTGGCAGGCTGCAGAAACCCAGCACAGCAGTGGAGGGGCTGCAGCCTGAGCACCCTGCTGGCACCATGTTTCCCTTGCGGGTCCCAGGTCCTTGCAAGCACTGGATGGTGCCCAGCAAGCCCACCCACCCTCACCCATTCCTTCCCAGAAACTTGCCATCAGTGCCTAGAATAGCACAAGTATTCTCTGTCAGGTTGTGCCCCCATTCTCCTCCCCCAATTCCTGGCAGATGAGAACTCAAAAAGGTCTTTTGACTTGAATACTGGCCCATTTCAGAAAGCTGTACCATCACCACTTAAATTTTTTGAAATAAAGTTGATCAATGTGTTGTGTTGCCTGGGTTGACACCCAGTCCACTTCGGGAGTTCTCTAACCATGTTTCTGAGGACCAGGGTAGTGTCTTCAGGGTCCTTTCTTCCAGCTGACCACCTCCCTGTGCATCACTTTAGCAGTGCCTTTGTGTCCGCGTTTTCTCAGCATCTTCCCTGAGTTCTCTGAAGTCCCTGAGTTGTCACTGGCAATGGAGGAGCCCCAGTCAATGGAACCCAGTATTGAGGAAAGGCTGAGATAAGGCTTGGGCCCTTATGTTCTGTTTCAGTGTAACCCCCACCCCCACCCCAGTCTGCAGGAGGCTAACTTGGCAAAGGAGATTAGTAACAGAGGTGTTTGTCACAGAGGGGTGCAGCTGGTCAGGCAGCCCTGTCCGGAGTAATGACTGTGGAGGGATGGGGCATGCGGAGTGCCATTCTGGACACAGTGCTGGGGAGAAGCAATGTACTCTGCATAACTGAGTGTCAGCTTCTCACTGGGTGCCTGCTGAGTTAGATTGTTTTTCTCTGGTAATTGGAGCCTTAAAGCCACCTTTCCTGAGCAAGGAGTCTATTGTTTGGATGTGATCCCAGCCTTGTTCCTTAGCAACCTCAGATAAATATGTGGCTGTACACTTGACACCTTGTTCATCGATGAATTCAATTTGCATACCCTGAACCCCTACCTACCAGTTCAGGTAATCACTGATTCTCAAAGTAAAGAGGGAGACAGAGGAGAAAAGTGTAGGCAGCTCCTTGGGGTTGTGAGGGTTGGGAATCGGCTGTCTTTGAGTTCACTGTTTACCACTATTCCCTGAGTCCTGAAGATTCATGCTGAGAAGTTCCCAATGAAACCCTAAAGCCACTTTCCCACTCTGTCTTTCATGTCACAAAGCAGATGGATTCATGGGTCAACCTAGAAAGTTGTGGCTGTGGCAAACCATGGAGATGACAGCAGGATACGTCAGAGCAGTAGCAGCACGTCTCTGCAGCCACCACCACATTCCCAGGTCCCCTGGGTCAGGGGAGAGGGCTCAGCGTGCCTAAAGCAGGATTCATTTATGTGACGGGAGAGTGTCCAGGTCCCAGAGTAAAGTCCACACATTCTCCTGTCCACTGCTCCTGTCCACAGCAATTAAAGCAAACAGACAACCTTCAAAATTAGAAAAGATATTTGCATGTCACAAATCTGGTAAAGGGTTGAACCCCTAACTCTGTTCATCTGGTTTTAAAGAAGTCATGAGCTAGAGCTGGGGACAGCTGTGGACTGGTTCCTGTGACTGGGCATTCCACTCCCAGATAGCCAGCTAGGGCTCCAACTAGTGGAGGAACACGACATTGTTTTGCCATCCTGACTTGGCCCTTGAGGTCTGCAAAGCCTCAAGACCTGAAAGCGGGAAGTCCGTATAGGCAGACAAATGGCTGCAACAGAGGAGGGGGGCTATTTGGTTTCTCGAATAAATCCTCTTCCTTCCAATTCCATCCTTCCTTTCTGAACCACTTTGAGGCTCGCCACTGGTTTCAGGATACAAACACACCCCTCAGCCTTCTGCATTGATAGCACAGAGGGATTACCACATGGCCGTCTTGTTATGTCGGGAGGAGTGTCGGTGACTGTTGGGGAGTCACCCGTTCTTCCTTGTGGTCTTGCAGAGATCTCTGCATATCTCTTCACCACTCTCCCCACTCCCAGTACTAGAGATTTGGGGTGTTCCTAAAGACACAGACAGGAGACGTCCCACTTTGCCCGAGGAGAAGGCAGTGAAAGGGGAGGGGGGGTACGGTGAGGAAGTGTGTCAGAGAGGAGTTCTGGTCAGGACAGGGGAGGAAGGAGGGCAGGGAGTGAAGGATGAAGAAGGAAGAAGCCCACAACCTGAGGAGGACAGAGGCACAAAACCCAAGGGTGACAGGTGGATGGATAACCAAATAACAGAAGTGAGGGCGGGGAGGTAAAGGAGGAGGGCTTGGGGGTGAGGATGGGAAAAGAGGAAGAAAAAGTGCATGTGAGAAAGAGTTAAACAAGAAAGGACAAGACAGAGTGAGGGGAGGAGAGACCAGGACAGGGATAAGGTAGGCAGAGGGCAAAGGTGAAACGTAAGATGAACGGGTGTGAAGAAGGAGCAGGAAGCACTGGAGAAGCTGGGGAGATGTCAGAGCAATGGGCACAGCAGCGCTTGGCTAAATAGCGTTTTATTTAGAGCAAATGCTGAGGAGGCAGTTGCAAGGCCCCCAGATGCCCTGAGGGTCCTATCTGGAACTTCTGCTGGGAAACTTGCTCAGTGTCTCATGGATGAGCCTGCAAGGGGTCATCCAGGGCACCTCAGAGGTCAGGGCTCCTGGCCAGCAGATGGCCAGCTCTGCGTGCACAGTGTCTGTCTCTGCATGATCAGCTTAAGGACCCCAGGTCCCCAGCTCAGTCCTCTACTGACAGCCCAGAACATCTTGTCACAATTTGACCCTGACTTTCCTGGGAGCTCTAGCTTTGAAAGTCCCACCTTCAAGGAACCCCTCAGTTTTGGGACATCCTGGGGTCACCCTGCTTCCCTGTGACCTCCCTCTGCAAGCCTCTGCCTATGTCCTGATCTGTGGCTTGTGGATACTGTTCCTGCGAGGGTCCCAGGCTGTAAGGGCACCCCAGACCCTGCTCCAGCCTGGAAGGTGCCTGGAAGGGAAGGTGTCAGGACAGGTGGCCAGTCTCCTTCCTGGCCCTTCCTAGGAGTTCCTCTCCTTCATGTCCCTGGCAGGCAGCCTTTACCCCTTCTCCAGAGCCTCCTCCGAGTCCTCTTCTCTAGGTCTGGTGGGTGTTGCCTCCTCCAGGAAGTTATATTGAATCCACCACCCCCCACCCATGGATGCCCCTGCCCTTCCCACACTGTAGTCAGGTTGCTGGGGCTCAGATTGGAGTGTGTAGGGATGGGGCTTGTTTGTCATGCAGACTCCCCAGCATCCACAGTGCAAAGTTTCTGCAGCCCAGAGGGTATTACTTCCTTTTAGGTCCCGTACAAGTGTGTGCAGGGCAGCTTTCCTCCAGCTCAGCACAATCCAGAGCTCCGGGGATTTGTCTCTATCAACAGCCTCCCCACTTCTTGCCTGCAGCCCTGGAGCCAGACCTCAGCTCTTAGGGGCAGGAGCCATCACCCCTGGGCAGCAGGCTTGGATTCTCTGCACCCCTGGAGGTCCTTCCTGCACACTGACTGCTTGTGTCACCCATTTGGGGTTCATGGACACAGGAGGGCCTATGTGTGTTGTCAGAGGTGGCCAGATGAGGCTTCTAGATTATGGCGATGAGTAGATGGAGGCCTGGGTTTTGTATGCATGTGTGTGTGTGTGTGTGTGTGTGTGTGTGTGTATGTGTGTGGGAGTGTTGATGTGTGCTTTCTGTGTATGCGTGTGTTGCTATGTGGGAGTGTATGTGCTTCTGTGTAATTGGGAGTGAGCATACACGTTTCTTTTTATGTTTCTGCGTGTGTTTCCGTGTGTGAGTGTCTCCATATATTTCTCTGTTCATACCTGTGTTTCACAGCATGTGTAAGCATGTGTTTTTCTGTGTGAGCATTTATTATATGTGTTGCTGTGTGTGTGCACACCCACATTCCCACGCATGTGTATGTGAGCCCAGCCCTCAGCAGGGGGTGATGTGACAGGTCTTTTTCCTCATTCTGTCTGAGGACAGGATAGGACCCAGACTCCTCAGCCCCAGGGAGTTCCCACTGGCCTCTCCTTGCCTGGGGCTTCAATGAGGCTTGCAGTGGGTGTGCCCATCCCTGCTCACCAGGAAAAGAAGAGGGTCCAGGTTCCCAACCACTCTCAACCTGAATAGAATTCTTCAGTCACCCTAGATGAGGTCTGCTTGATACAGCAATGTCCTTATGCGTCAGCTCTCACTCCTGGAGCCTTCCACTTATGGAATCATTGATCCCCTGCCCCATAGATTAGAGTCTGATTTTGTTTTGCTCCTGGAGCGTTATCTCACCTCCATTTTAAGGCCCTGGAAGTTACCTACCAGTTAGATCAATGTTTCCAAGCATTACAGCCTTCCTGTCCTGTAATTTAAGTGCAATATCATGTTCTAAAGATCCTGATTTGCCTCGAGTTTACACATCACATAAGCAGTTTCCCCTCTGAGAACCATGAAACACAGTGGCTGAGGCTGATGGGGAGCTGAGGGCCCAGCACAGGTATTCTAAAGCAGTTAACCACCAGCCAGGAAAAACCACTGTGAAAGCAGGGGGCAGAGCTGTGGCAGGCAGACTCTATCCACCCCTACCCCCACCCCCAATAAATTGCAGGCAGAGTAGTTCAGACAGATTTGCAAGATTCTGCATCTGGTTTGACTACTCAGTAGCCCTCCCAGGTCAGGAGGGGCACTATAGCTGGGCTTGGGTCCTTGGGACATTGCTGCAGCCTCCTCTTCTTCCCTTACTGTCCACCTGGACACAGTGAGTGACTGGGGGGTGGGGGATTCTGGCCCAGTCTGGATCCCTCCCCTATCTGTGCTCCTCCCCAGCCTCCACCGCCCTGTGTCTTTCTGGGGCGTTGCTTTGTGCAAAGACTGATAACACCAGGGATTTGTCAGGAAATACGCTCCCTACAGGCCCCCTAGGATTCACTGCAGCTGATGTTCGAGCTGCTTGTCCTCTGAAATGTTGCTTCTAAAACTTGAAAATCGGAGCAGATTTCCAGCAGCCACTCCAAGTCCTCTTGGTGGGATGGAATAATGAGGGAGAACTGCACCGTGACATCTGACACAGAACATTTCTGTTTCCAGTTTACCCAAATAACAAGATGGTTTCATTTATAATGAGATAAACGGAGAGTACTGCTCGGTAAGGCTTGGTGTCATTATGGAACTATTTCTATGTTAATGACGACGAGCAGAGAATGCAGAAATGGCTGTCACAGATTGAAAGGGGTGGTGTTAAATATGCCTGTTGCAATGGAGCTGCAGCAGAAGGCCCCATTTCAATAAAGGGGATGAACAAACCATATCTGACTTGTGTGCTTTGTGGAGCACAGGATGTTTGTGCCCCTGTAGGCACTCCCTGCTCCACAATCTTCCAAGCCATCTCTCTCTATGCCTGGGGCCATGGTTCCTGGGCATGATCCCAGGGGGTCCTTGAGATAGACACAAAGCTCAGGACATCATTAGCTGGAAAGGAGACAGACCATGATTTAAGGAGCCCAGGGAAGAGACCTGAAGTTGAACACAAGGAAACTGACTCTAAGCTGAGCAAGGGACAAAGCCCATGGCAGGAACTCACGTAGATGACAGAGGACCAGATCCAAAATGGCTAAGCAGAAAGGGTTCAGGCGTGGCTTGATTTGGACTTTGAGGAAGCCGCAAGGACACTGTTTCTTGTGTTCCTTCTTTGGGATCCTTTCTCCTCGTGCTGGGTCTAGTCTCAGGCTCCTACCCTGGCAGGATAGTCACATCTTTTAAGGCTCTAAGGACAGAGAGGGAATACCTCTCTAGGAAACCCACTAACAGTGCCACTGCTGTGGGGCCCTGGGTCTACACTGAGGGTGGTGAGATGACCGAGGGGAGCCTGTGGGAGGCTTACACGCTTGCTAGTAGCATCTAGCAAGGGCAGCATAGGTCCATTCTCCCAAAGGTCTCTTTATTCAGTCAAAAACCATAAACTGTGCTGACAACATAACGCATAAAGTTAATTTAGTAATTCAAAGCGGACATCCCAAGCATCTGGGTAGGTAGAAAGCAATGATGGCCAGACAGGGCAGGAAGCTGGGGAGTCCAGCTCCCTGAGAAATGATGTGGGCTGCAGGTTGAGAGGTGGGGTAAGGAGAAGTCAGAAAAGAGGCAGAGCAGGGGCAGCTGACCCCAAGAGGAATGAGGAGAAGGTGGCCTTCAGACTTGGGCAAGCAGGCTGTTGAGTCCAGTGGGCCCTTCCTACTCCAACTTCCACAGCGAGGCTCTGGGCCTTCCTGACTGGGCTGTCAGCAGTTCTCTAGGCCTCCCTACACTCTCAGGGAGGCAGCAAGAATCTGGTTACTTATAGACAAGCCAGAACTCTGAACCCCCTCCCACGGTGAACCCATTAGCAAAAGTTCTCAAGACTCAGATTTAGACATTTTATTTCCAATTTCTTCCTATCTTGCTCCTGTTCTGAGTCATTAAACAGGCTGCCGGCTCCTTCCATTTAAACACACACACACGCTTGCAGGAGGCAGCTCTGGGTGCTCTGCGGGGAGCCCGAGCTAAAGGTTTTTCTGCCAGCACTCAGCCTGGGAGAAGTGTGGGACGGAGTCCAGTTATAATCACTCCCTTAATTACCAAGAACCCTCTCGCAGCCACCTTGTGGCCAGAATTCAACTCTCACCTTTGTGAGAATAATCCTTTCATTAAATGAAGACCAAAATAAGCTTTGGGAGGGCAGGGATTTGAGCTGACATTGCCAGTGTCCAGCATCTACAATATCCCCAGCACCTAGAAGGCCACAGCAGTGATTTACATCACTCACGAATGCAGGGGCCGTTCAGCACTGTGAAGATGGCCACTCTCCTGGAGCTTGCCTATAAATGGAGGTGGGTTCAAACGAAATACTGTGGGGTCTCATTTCACTTTTATAAAACATTGAATCAAATAATTCCTAAAGTTTATCTACAACAAAGAGCATAGAAAAACAGCCGAGAGCATCTTGATATGAAATTTTTCCAGATATTAAACTTGCTTCAGATATTAAAACCTGTTACAAAAGGATGATAATTGAAAGAACAAAGTACTAGTACTGACGTGGATGTATCAGTGGACAATATTAAAATGCTGAGATACACCCAAGTAATATAAAATAATCAAAATGGCATTTCAGAATGGTGGGAAGATGATTAGTCTCTGGGCTCAGAGCAGCTTGGGGCCTTACGACGTCAAGACCCCAGCTTATCAAGAGGTCACAGCTGCTGGGGAGATGGGGGTTTTGAAAAGCAGGCAGTGCCTACATGGCTAAAAAACTAGTTGTTTAAACTATTTTTAAAATAGTTGGACGTATAAAACTTTGAGTTTGGCACTGGCAGGCTAAGGAGCTAACAGGTGTCACCATGCTGAGAGAAATAAATAACCTTGGGGCTAATATACACGGAGACCACCTTTGGCTCATTTATAAAAGAATGAGCAACTTCAGGGGCTATCTATGCTGGTGGGACGACTGCCTCCCTCTCCAGAGGAGCGGCCTATGAATGAATCCTGGCTACTTCCCAGCGAATCCAAGGTGAGCAAGCCACCTCCCTTCTGCACTAAGAGAACTCAGGACGAACAAACCACCTCACCTTCTGTGCATCCTTTCTCCACCCTGCTCCTGCCAGCCAGTCTCTCTCTCATGATGATCTCGACAATAGGCAGCATTTATTGAGTGCTTCTATGTCAGGCATTCTGCCAGCTGCTTTCATGGACTGTATCATTAAAGATACAAAGCACATTTATG
Organism: Galagoides demidoff; assembly: GCA_963574575.1. Taxonomy (NCBI): domain Eukaryota; kingdom Metazoa; phylum Chordata; class Mammalia; order Primates; family Galagidae; genus Galagoides; species Galagoides demidoff. Next base: position 16,720 of record CAUYQV010159591.1, on the reverse strand, counting down.
AGGTGGCAGATTTATGTCTCACCCCCATTTTGCTCAGACAGAGAAAGGCCCTGGCAATTTGCCCAAGGCCACACAGAGAGCAGGGAGCAGAGTGTAACCCTCCCCACACCCATGCAGGTGGCTCCCTCACCTCTACCCTCCCTTCCTCTCACCTCAACTCACCCCTCAGCTGTCTCCCTCCTTTTGGTACAAGTGTGTTTCATGTCACTTCTATAAGGCCTTCTTCTGGTTCTAGCTCATTCTCCTATATCAGCCCGAGGCTCACAGGGTGATACAACCACATCAGTTACTTAAACAGAGTCTTTAACATAAAGAATTGTTCACTAGGTATAAAGTGGTTAACTCCATAACTAAATGAGCACAGAAGGGAGTCTAGTGTCACAGAGGTAATGACTGAAGGAAGCATCTCCTGCCCCCAGGACTGGAGGATTAAGGGAAGAGAACAGAATTATTACAACTCAAAAATTTCCACAAGAGCACCATGAAGCTGGAACTCAGATTGCTGAACAGGGGATTCGGGCCCGTGTGGGTCGCTGCAGCGGGTAGGATGAAAAGACCTGCAGACTGAATTCAGCTCTACTGCTCCAGGAAACACTACCTCTGCCTGGGTGAAGGAGTGTAGGTGCGGTGATGCGCACAGGAGCAGGACGCCAGGGGGAAGTAGCCAGTCTTTCTGTCTCCTCTGGCGCCGCTGCCATGCCGCAGCGCCCCCTACCGGCAGAGTCTAATAGGGCGCAGCTGGCAAAGAGCCGCATCACCGAGCTGAGAGAGAAGGCTGGGTTTGGAGCTCAGAGGCAATTACTTCACAAGTGGCACACATTTTTATGGCCAAGATTGACGCCTCATCCCTCAGACATCAGGATATGCTCCCTACCCATTTCCTCTCTGCTCGGCGTCCTGGCAAATCTGCAGGGCTTCAAATCCCCACATAGCTTGTTCTTCTTTGGTAGGGTACAGACGGCAGAGTGCCAGGGTCACTCTCCAAAATGAACTGAGACATGTATGGACCTAATATGTCCTCTGCATGCAGGGCCTGAGACTCAGCTGTGTACATTTCACCACCCTGGGCGCTTTGGAATCCATCATCTGCTAACTGTGAATCCCAGTCCTCCAGCAAACTCCTTTGTAGGGACACGTGATCTGGCAGGGACAGAGGCAAGCTGACTCCACGCCTCGGCCACTCCCCTCCTCAGCCGGTCCTGCTCCTTCCTGTCCTACCTGTTTGCCTGAGTGTGCCACCAACACCTTGTAGAATTTGACCTTTCCAGAAATGAATGATTTGATTTCTCAGGCAAGTAGTGACTATACTGTAGGCTTTAGCCATATGAAAGTAGCACATCAATTAAATATCTGCCTGAGAATTCTCTCTGGGTTTCTCTATTCCAAAAGGATCCACAATAAAATTAACTCCAAAGCTACTGAACTGAGAAATGTACAATTACTGTCTTGTTGGTGCAATAAAATAGAAAGGACTATTTAGGCATTTAATTGGCACAAGACAACATACGATGGTATGTTAATTAGGCATCAATTATGGCAGAGTGCTAATTGACATTTGATAAGCATTCTAACCGATAACCAATGTTTGCTCTGCCAAATTAAATGCGTCAGTGGGCTGTGTTTGACAGCTGGGAGGGGGTTTGTTAAAGGGCTGCAAGTGGTTGGCAGCCTCCAAATGGCTGGGGCTGTCTCTAGGACATTCTTCCCCTTCTTGGGAAGTGCTTCCAAAGGTCAATCAGTTGAGTTTTCCTCAAATGTTGCTTCTGGAAAAAGAGGTCATTCTCCTGCTGGAACCAGGACTTGCCTACCTAAGAAGGAAATGATCTTCCTGTCCACTGTTTTCTCTTCTCAGCCTACTCAGTGCCACATTTGAGCCTAACTTCTGTGGATTTTCCAGGCAGGCCTATTTGAATGCCAAGGCTGGCTCCCCCACTGGCCAGCAGTGTGCTCTGACTCTGGCCATCAGTTTCCTGCTATATGTAACAGGGATCTTGCCTAAGTCTCAAGACTGTTGGAGGAGAGTGGTGGCCCCAGTTCTTAGCACAGAGCAACTCAGGGCCTCTCAGTTTCTGTTCTTCACTCCTTTCTCTTTCCTCCTCACCCCCTATTCCTTCTCCTGTGTTATGCTTTGTTTTACACTATTGGATTCTGACACAGATGCCATCTTTCTTAATTCTCCATCTAAGCTGACTTTAAGCCCTGACCATCATCCAAGGAGCAGTGTGTTTTGGGCTCGGGATTTAAATGTTGGTTCCACCATTCACTAGCTGTGTGACACTGAGCCAGTTACTTCACTTCTCTGTTTTTTGGTTTTCTCACCTGTGTTCTGTGTTGATGCAAACACTTGGAATGGTGCATGTGCTTGGAAAGTGCTCAGGATGTGCTGGCTAGTTTAGTTATCAGACCCAGTCATCTGCAGTGAAGCCACTGATCTGGATTCTTAACCAGGTAACTTATTTTTTTAACCAGAAAACAACTCTTGGGGACTATAGTTAGCGTCCACAATCCTTTGTTTCCAAGTGGGAATGTGGCAAGTGTCCTCCCTTCATCTCCTTTACTTCCTTTTTCTTGAGGACTGCTAGATCATTTCAAACAGACTCTGGCTGCTGTAACATGGCAAGCACCTGCTTTGTTAAAAGAGCATGTGTGTGCACTTGCATGCCAGTATACACACCAATTAAGAATTAGTACATCTGAGATCTATTAGAGTACAAGAAAAATGACTCTTTGTTACTCATCAGAATTCTGTTCTAAAATATTGCTTGAGGACTTAGATCACCCAAAAATCTATGCCAATTCAGTGAAAACTAACTTATTGAATAGCTAATTTGTAAAAGCCAACTTACCAAGTGAAAATCCATTTGCTGAATCATCAAGTCACTGATTGGCCGGTGCCCTGAAAACCATCTAGCTCTCAGCCACGGTTAGGATGGGTGGCTACAAATAGTTTGCCATCAGAGCAAGCAGCTCATGGAAAAGTAGACTCAGAGGCTAAGGTAAGAGTAATTTTGTTTTTAAAAAGCGAATGTCCTTAAAAATAAAGAAGACAGGGAGCTCCATTTAAGAGACAGTTCAGCTGTTCACAGTTAAATGATGTCCACCTAAGAAGTACTCTACCTCAGAACAGTGAAGCAGACAAGAGTTTCATGTTCTGGGAAGGCTACTCTGTGGTTAAGTAACTGTAAGACAGCAATGATGAAACTAAAATGAAAAGTAATCCTCAGTCATTTGGCAACTCAATCATTTACAGATTGGCTTTGGTAAATTAATTTTCAGTGAATTAGTTTGTTTTCTTCCCCAGTATGGCCTTAGTTTTGGGTATGAAGATGCCAAAGTGAAAAAGGCCAATTTAGAGGCCAGCTCTCTGTCTATAGGGAAGAGGGCCTAGAGGTAGAGTTTGGTGTGGTATCCACATGTCAGCCAGAGCCAAGGCAGGAAAACCTGGGGTGGGGAGTGAGCCTCTAGGTGGTGATGGGACTAAGGATTGAGTCATAAGTAGTTCTTTGTTCCTGGAAACATGCTTATAGGAATGCTGGACCCCAAACATTGCTAAGAATGGGACATGTGGAAGTTCAGAAGAGGTGCTCTGGGCCCAAGGCAATAGGCAGGGATTTGGGGGCAGGATCCCTCGTTAGTCCCAGGCCTTCCATTAGGAGCAAAACAGAATTGGCAGGGGCTGGGGATAGACCTTGGCACTCAGACTAAATCAGGGGCCCCAGGGGCCCTGGATGTAGACTTACTTACTCAATAAAAAATATTGTTGTTGTGTGCCCATAGTAGAAAGGAAATATTAGCTGAATATATTGAGCATTTACTACATCCCAGAACCATGCTAAACACTTGTGTGCGTTGTCTCACTTTCTCAAGTGAGCAACTCTGTAAACAAATTGCCATTTTGATTCCCATTTTATGAAGAACTGAGGCTCAGAGACATTAAGAGGTCTGTATGAGATCACAGAATGAACACGAGTCTGAAATTGTCTTCGTGTTTAGTGTGGTATCACTCCAGATCTGTGCTCTTGGCCCAAATCTCACCTGCCTTCTCACTGTGAATCATGCTTTGCACTGGATTCTGGGAACAAAGTAGACCAAATCTCTTCTTTACAGAGTTATCCCAGTCAGTCACCAGGCCTTATCTTATGCTAGTGGGTCCCTCCAGGTATCTGTGGGCTTTGGACAGAAAAGGCTGGGCCCTAGGAAGGCCTGAGCATGCACAGGGCAGGTGTAAACAGCAGGCAGATCCAGTCTCTTAAATTCCACCTGCTCATCCTCACACCCCACCAACTCACAGGAGCCTCTCTTCCACAAAGCGTTCTATGACACTTGCTGAGTACTACACTGGGACACCCAGGAAAGGAACCATGGTCAGCTGGCTGAAGGTGATGGATTGATTGGATGGGTAATGGAAAATTTTTATTACTATAAATGGCCTCATGCCTAGCTGTAGAAACAAGAATTGTGATATCTATATGTATTCTTCCTTATATTGATATGTGTTTGTTTTTACACATTAACCAATTTCCCTTCTCTTCTCTCTCTACTGCTTATGTTTGGTAGTTAATGTTATAACTTTAAGTTAACCAATAGAACAAAAGGGAATTATAACTGAATGGCATAAAGAATAAGCATTATTCTTATCCAAACAGAGACAATAACTTATAGACTCTGACTCTGCCCTTTTGTGGAAGTGGTTCTGCATCCTTTCGTTGTGCTAGTTGGATTAAGTTAGGTAAAAGAATGTTACTATTTGTAAGTTTAAATGTGGGCATTTTCTTCTTGCTGCATCATATGTGTATATAACTATGCATATTTTAACTAACTATATTCTTTATCCATCTGCTTCTTTATATAATAATTTTATATAGGGTGTGTTATGATGTTGAACTCTACCATACACAAGATACCATGCCACAGAACTAGATGAGGAAGGGCCTTGAGCCTAGATATGGAGTTGGGTGAAATATCCAATAAGACTTTAATTGTCTGTTTCAGGCAAGAACATGACTGCATTTTCTGGTATATAGTTTTATTATTTTAGGTGAAACCATTATCATTATTGTGATTTAGAAGACTTAAGTACAGAAGAAGGTCCTATATTGATGTTGGCAGTTAATAGGGTAGACGACAATAACTGTTTCTCATTTTCTTTGGTTATCCAGAAGCATTGGACATATTTCTTTTGTTTGGAAATTTCCTACTTATACCTCTTGATGAAAAACAAAGATCATCTCCCTGTGGAAATTTCCCAGCCTCCCTTGCAGCTGACACTTGGGCAGCTGACCCTGGCTTTGCCACTGAGTTATACTTTTCCAGACTTTGATTCAGAAGCTAATAGAAAGATACACTGAAGCATTCCAGCATGGCTTAAGGCTTGAGGCAGGTACACAAGTTTGCAGTGGCAGAGTTTCTATTTGTAATGTACAGTGTTTAACATCCATCAGATTGATGATGCAAGCTGCAATGTCTGTGCCAAGTTAGGGTGGCAACAGTGATTCCACCTTCTCAGTTCTGTGGAGTAATTTGGGGGCCTTTCTCTGATAAATGCCATGCCCCATTCTCCGGCCTTCACAGACTTTTCTTATCTTTTAACATATGTTATTTCTGCTTAAACTAGTCTGAATTCTGATTGGTTGTTTACATTTACAAATTTTGACTACAAGAAAAACAACAACAACAAACCAGTTGATTGATCTTTGTATAATTATCTTGTATCTAGCAACCATATCGCATGCACTTACTCATCATAATAGTACTTTTAAAATGAGTCTCTTTGATTATGAAGGAGTACTATTATATCAAGTATATATTAAGATAATTTTATTTTTTTCCAAGGAGTTTAATGAATGAAAATATAGAAGGTAGAATGAATCCACAGGTACCATTCCTTGGTCTGTTCAACTAGCTGTAAGTGCTGGGCTCATATATGCCTTTACTAAAGCCTCCCCTGTGAGCAGACGTGGAATATTATGGTCTAAGAAAAAGCCCTTTCTTGGACATTATCAGTACCAAAATTGCCTTGCAGATGTGCAGATTTGACTTGGTTAAAGGCAAGGGCACTAAGACTGTGATTTGGTTCCTAGAGGCTAGAGAGTAGTTATCTATCAAATGCAGCTAACAGCAGAAGGAATCAAGGTACTTAGAAATAATGAAGGCTGACCCCCCCCCCCAAATGCTCCAGTCTTTATTAAAATTGGAAAAGTCAGGAGAAAGCAGAGAGAAAGGTAAGAAAGTGAACTCAGAATAAAGAACATGGAAAAATCGGAAAGGGCAAGGAAAAATGTTAAGATCAAAACAAGGGGAGTACTTAGGTGGTGGGCACTGATGGATCTGTAATCTCTATGGGTCACCTCTATTAATTATAGGGTGAGTAGTAAATGAATTATCTGGACAAATCTTAGGTGTCCAGAGATTACTAGGCTGAATCCTCATTCTCTCTGTAGACCTGGACCCCTGCACTTACTCTCCATCCTAAAGTTAGTTTGATGATCTGCTTATAGCAGGACTAAGCTCCAGAACGGGAGGAAATGATGTTTTATTGCCCTGAATAAGCCTGTTTGCAGAGGCATATTGGCAGTTATCTAATTATTGCTAGAACTAAGGCAATAGATCAATATTCTAAAAACCCAACTCATTATTTTTATAAATATATTTAAAAAGTATATGACAACCTTTTAAAAAAGGTTAGACATTTAGACATTAAAGCAAGAAATGTGTGCATGAATGAGTACATACATGTGTTTGTGTGTATGTATATTGGGTGTGTGGATGTGTGTACACACCTAAATTACTATAAATAAGTATACACATGATATATTTAAACACCATAAAATCTTCCCTCTATTCTCAGACCTATTCCTTAAAATTAACCACTAGTAAAACTTTTTGTGTGTATATTTCCAAAAAGATTTATATAATTATGTGTAGTAATGTTAATATCTATACATTTATATCCCTTTCTTTTTTAATACATATGAAAAATTTGTCCTTTTACTCTTTTCATTTGCAAACATGAATTGGAGTTCTTTGCAGGCATGTCATTGTGTGGGTTTATTGAACCATATTTTATTTAAACATATATGAGAGTTCCAATTGCTATACTTGACAGTGCTTAGCATCACTGAACTTTTTAAGTTAAGACATTCTGATGAGGGTAAAATGGTATTTCATTGCGGCTTTATTATATAATTTTTTAATGACTAATGAAGTTGAGTGCATTTTTATATGTTTATTGACCATTTGTCAATACTTTTTAGTGAAGTATCTGTTCAAGCATCTTTCCCTCTCTATTGCATTGTCTCTGTTATTCTTATTTACTTGCAGTAGATCTTTACATATTGTGGATTTAAGCCCTTTTAAAATTATGTATGTATATTGAAGTTCTCTCATTCTGTGACTTGTTTTTGATTTTCTTACTGGTATCTTTTGGAATACAAGAGCCCCTGATTTTAATCATGTCTAATTTAGCAATTGCTTCCTTACAGTTAGTACCTTTGGGATTCAGTTTAATTTCTTTACCTCAAGATAATGAAGAAATTATACTATATTATCTTCTGGGACTTATGGCTTATGTTTCTATTTTAATTTACAATTCACATGTATTTGATTTTTTTTTTATGGATGGTGCAAAGTAAAGTTTAAGATTCAATATTTTTCAAATGTTAATTAATCCAGTTGACTCAGCACCATGTCTATTAAAAGACCATTTTATCCCTCTCATATACAAAAACCAAGTAGTCACATTGTATGTGTCTGTCTCTGGATTCCACATTACATTTCATTGTTTTAGTTACTGTTTTAATTATTTTGGCTTCTAAATCTCGATATTGAGCAGCTAATATTATCTCACCTATTTTTCTCCCTAAGATCTTTCTGTTTCTTCTTTGTAAATCTTCTCAAGGTTTTCATAAAATCTTTAAGAGGGTTTTCACTTTTTTTGACCCTTTGCACTTCCATATAAATTTGAACATCAGCTTACCAATTTCCAAGCTGAATTGAAAGCCCTGCTGATATTTTGATACAAACGGCATTGAAGGTCCCCCAGTGGCTCATGCCTATAATCCAAACACTCTGGGAGGCTGAGGTGGGTGGATTGTCAGGAGTTCAAGACAAATCTGAGGAAGAGTGAGACCCCATCTCTAGAAAAGAAAAACAACTAGCCAGGTATCATGCAGGCACCTGTAGTCCCAGCTACTCTGGAGGCTGAGGCAAGAGAATCTCTTGAGCCCAAGAGTTTGATGTTCCTGTGAGCTATGACACTACAGCATTCTATGAGGGATGACAATGTGAGACTCTGTCGAAAGAAAGAAAGAAAGAAAGAAAGAAAGAAAGAAAGAAAGAAAGAAAGAAAGAAAGAAAGAAAGAAAGAAATTGCATTGAATCTGTAGATTAATTTCTGAAGAAATTAACATCTGTGTAATACTGTCTTCCATCTCATGAATATGATGTGTCTCTCCATTTATGTAGGGCATCTTCAGTTTTTCACAATTATTTATAATTTTCTGTATGGAAACTTGTTGATTGGATTTATTCTTGCGTTCAGTTTTTTACAGTACTATATACTTGTAATATTCTAAAGTTTCATTCTCTACTTGTTTATCGATATATAAAAGTTACCCTTGCTTTTTGTATATTGACCTCATATCTAGTGATTTGCTAAGTTTACTTCTTAATTCTACTAGTTTGGCTATAGGTTTTTGTACATTTTTTATTGTATACTGTGTAATAATCTTTCTGAGTGTTTTGCATTCCAATTCTTAAATCTTTCCCTTATCATTCTTGCTTTATTGCATAGTTTAGGATTTCTAGTGTAATGCTGAGTGGATGTAATGACAGCAAGTATTTTTGTTTTACTTCCATTCTTGGGGGCAAATTTTTTAGGATTTCACTATTAAGTGTGACATTGGTTGTATGTTTTTTCCAGCTATAGATACACAAATTAAGAAGATCCTCTTCTAATCCTAATTTGTTTGAAGTTTTTATCATGAATGGATTTTGAATTTATCAAAAGATTCATCACATATCACTTATATTGATCCTAAAGTTTATTCTGTCTGACATTCCTATCATTATGTCAGCTTTTTAAAAATTAGTGTTTGTATGGTATATTTTCTTTTCTTTTACTTTCATCCTTTTTATATCCTTATATTTGGGGTGTGTCTTTATGAGTATACTCATAAAAGCATATAATATCTGATTTTAATTGATATGATAAACTTTATTTTGAAGCAAGTGTTTATTTTTAATATATTAGTATAATTACTAATTAATATATTAGTATATTACTAATCTACATTTCTCATCTTAATTGCTTTTTTCTATTGGTCCCACTTGTTCTATGTTGCTTTATCTTTCCTTTCTTGCTTTCTTGGAGATTCATCAAGTAGCTTTTATTTAATCTATGCTTTCTTCTCTATTAGTTTGATGTTTTATATTGCATTTTTAAAAAAAAATAGTTACTTTAGATTATAGTAGGCATCCTTAACTTATTAAAGTCTAGCATAAGTTATCTTTCACAGCCCAGTAATTCAAGGGTTTTCAAGTACTTTATTTATCTCTTGCTTTTTATACTCTTTCTCATGTATATTAATCGCATGTATATTTTTAGACCCCACCTGATATCATAATTATTGTTGTTTCATATAGTCAATATTCATTTAGATCTGTGTGGGGTGCGTGTATGTATGTTTATAATTTCCTTTCTGATGATTTTTATTTTTTTCTGTAAATCCATGGTTCCATATAGAATTATTTTTCTTCTGCCTACAAAATTTCCTTTAGTGTTTTACAATGTAAGTGTTTAGTATTTCAATGCAGGTCTCTTAGGTTTCATATTACCTGAACAAAAGTCTTTATTTTGCTTTATTTTGAAGGACATAAAATAGTTTTACGCTGGCTATGAAATTCTTAGTTGACAGTTATTTATATATATATATGTATATCAATATGTATGCATGTGTGTATACATCCATTATTTCAGATATTCTCCTTGTCCCTATTGAGTAGCAACAATCCTGTTTCCCTCTGATAATCAGGACCAGGTAACTCAGCCTGTATAGTTAGTTCCCTTTATTGCCTGCTGGTTTAGTGGCATGTGGAGCTCAAAATTGCTAAGTGAGAGTCTTAATTTCCACTATCCTCTGGTAGAATAATTTCTTCCTTAGTAATTATGAGCTTTAAATCATCCGGGCTCTTTGTGGTGAGAACTTAAAACATATATTTTATATTCAATAACTGGGTTTATGAACAGTGACCAACTGTGAAATGGACAAAGGCAGAGACTCCCATGTATCACCAAAAGCCCAACTCTGACAGTTGAACTGCAGCGGCATTTTCAGTGTTGGGGAATAACGGTGAATTTAGAGTCAACATCCAGTGGTCCCTGCCAAGTCTGGGCAGTTCCCTTCTCCATGCACCATCAGTCCAATACTTGCAGGTCCCATTGGGATCTATGAAGGAAGGATTTACAGTACATTCTTACGGCAGCATCCTCGGGTTCTTCCACATGGAAACTAGATCCTCTTTTAGTCAAGTGGCTCCATGTCTGTGAAGTAGTAAAACACTAGGAATTGGATGAGAAGCCAGGAATCTTTGTTGTCTGTCACCAGCCCTATCTTTGGTTTTTATTTACTGATTAATAGTACAACAACAATAATAAAGAAGACTTTGGTAGTCTGTCAGTCTATTTCAGACATAGGGTCTCTGCCAAATATCCCCATGGACTATATTTTCCCCATTTTAATAAAATCATTTAACATGATTAGCAGTAGCCCATTATAGTAACCCTGTATCACCTCCCTTATCTCTGTGGTTGAGTGCCCCTAATGATTTATTCCTTTTGAGAATGCTCTGTGGTTCTCAAATTGTGACCTTTAAGTTAACATCATTAGCATTACCTGGGGACTTATTAGAAGTGCACGTTCTCAGGCTCCACCCAGACCTACTGAATCAGAAACTGAGGATGGGGCCCAAGACTCTGTGTTTTAACAAGCTCTCCAGGTGGTTCTGATGCACATGGAAATCAAGAAGCAGTGCCACATCCCATCATCCCTACTCAATTAATTCCATTCCTGGCCAGTAGAGGATAGCCACTGCAGAGCTTTGGTAAGGATGCTATTGCTTCTAGTCAATATATTTCTTGATTCCTCATTAAATAAATTTCCTCTATGTCTTCTGGGAGACATATTTAAGGTATATACAAGTAGATCACACATGATAAATCCACTCCAACTTTTGTATCTCCATAATCTTTGAACTATTTCCTCCAAAAAAGTTATATCAAAAAGGCTCATCACTTATACTAGATACAACATAGGCCATCATTTAGTCCAGGTTTCAGGTAACCAACCCTGCAATTTATGAGAGCCACTGCTTTATCTAACACATTGAATCAGAATGTCTGGTTAGAGCACTGATTTTCAATTGATATGCAGCAAAAAAAAAATTAAAGACCATTAATTAAATTATTTTCAGAGGATGTTCAGAGCATGGTAAGTATATTCTATTTTTTACTCTTTTTTTTGATCAACATAATTTAAGAATGCCACAGAAATTAAACTATAAGTTCAAGTGTGCTGTGAGATAAAACATGTTGAAAAACACTGGGTTAGAGTATCTATATGGATAAATTGATCAGGGTTCACAATTATGTTGTTTCATCCCTGATGTAGTTTCCTTAGAACCTCTTTCCATAAACAATCCTTAGGTATTTGCTGGTGTATGTTAGCAAACTATTGGAATTCAGGGATTTAGCTGTTTTCTTTTAATGCCATATTTATACTCATACCCCTAAGTTATGCTTGGATCTGATCCTAGTTATGGGTCTTCAAGCAAGAAGAAGTTGTGGGGGCTTGAGAATGGATCCTTCTCACAGTTAGAATCCTCTTGGCCCCAGGTAAGGTCCTTATAGGGTCTTTAAGCAAGGCAGAGCTATTCATGTCTAAACTGAGGGGACAGAGGAGATGTCTACTGGCACAGGATGATGCATGAATTTGGGAGTCCAAGGTGTTCATATTTATCCAAGTCTACTCAAATGACCTAATTTCTAGGGCTCATTCCAATTATTTCCCTAAACTTCCCATCAGGGAACTGGGGAAGGTATGAATTCCATTTACACTCTGATTCCTAGCTCTTCAAACTATTTATTTATGCTTTGAATCAGGAAATTCAGGAAGCTTATCTCACAAATACACAGCCTCAAGAAAGGTAAAGTGGAAAGTTATTTGCACATCTGAAGAGAGCAGACATCCTACTAAGAAGAGCATAATCATAATCAATACAAAAGAAGGAATAGTAGTTAAAGAATGTGTGCCGTATTTATGTCCACAACAGGATCCTAATCTTTTTTAAAAAAGTGTTCTCTTCCATTCATTTATCAGTGTAGTAGACAAAATCATGGCCTCAAAATATGCCTACATCCTAATTCCCTGAACCTATGAACAGGGCTTTGCAGATGTAATTAATAGACCGAGATGGATATTTTACCCTGGATTATCCTGGTGAGGATGTGCCATCAAGAGCAAAGAACCTTTGGGAGCTGCTGAGAAGCAGAGAGATGGCAGCATGAGAAGGACTTGGCCTGTCATGACTTCGAAGATGAAGAAAGGACCCCTAAGCCAAGAAATGTGGAGCTGGAAAAGGCAAGAAGATAGATTCTCCCCTGGAATGTTCAGAAATATAGTCTGGCTGTCATCTTGATTTTAGTTCAATTGAAACCCGTTTTGTACTTTTGATGTTCAGAACTGTAGGAAAATAAGTTTGTGTTGTTTCAGCTACCAAGCTTGTGGTAATTTGTTAGGGTAGCAATGAAAGAACTAGAAGGGTAAGAAGAAGACAAACAGCCCAAGGGAAGGAGGGAACAGGGAAAGAATAGAAACAGGCAATTCACAGTATCAATTAACATTCTAAGAGATGCTTAATCTCTCTAAATGCAAATGAAAACAATGAGATACCATTCTTCACTGACTAAATTGACAAATGTTAAAATGGTTGATGATGTCAAGGCTCAGAAAAAAAATACACCAAAATATGATGCTCTGGCATGCTGTGCCCTTTGAATTAAAAGAAATGGAATCTCCTTAGTAGGTGACTCAGAACCAAGGACTTTCTAACCTCTCTTCTTTTTTCCTTCCCTAGTTCAGGGAGGGTTTCTCTCTCTCTCTCTGGAATTTCCTTTTCTAACTGAAGAAGCATCTTTTCAAGAGTCTTAAGCCCTCTCCCCAGGAATCTCATTAAATAACCAGGGAAGATTAACTACCAGAGAAGAGAAAAATCTAAAAGTCTTCACCATGCCTAGAAATACTTTTCATCTCTTTTTCGGAGGTCAGCTCTAAGACTGGCTAGGAGTCTTTAATGTGTGCATTAAAACAACCTTTGTCACAGTGTGGATCCACCTCGGTGTTCCCACAACTTGCCAGTCCAATCAGTTTCCTAAGAGAATCTTTTACAAACTATTGTCTACTCTTTGGACTCATTCCTTTCACCTGAAAAATGATTTACTCCTTTTCACTATTGCCTACCTCACCCATTCCCTCCCCCCCACATCCATAAAAAGGATATTTAAGTCTCAACCCATCTGGCCATTTTTTGAGTCTCATATAATATTGTGTATGGTTTGTGTGCTTATGCACATTAATACATTTATATACCTTTTCTCCTGTTGAATCTGTCTATTGTCAGTTCATTTCAGCATACTCTAACCTCCAGAGGGGGAGAGAAATTCTCTTTGCCCCTACAATAACAATACCCCAAGATAGTGAGAAATAAGCACTTTGAAACATTGAAGGTTGGAGTATGAATTTCTATAACTGTTGGGAAACTAATAGGAAATACCTAATAATGTAAATAACATGTAAATCTTTTGACTTAGTGAAGCCAATTTTGCTATTTTTCTTTTTCTTTCTTTCTTTTTCTTTTTGTAGAGACAGAGTCTCACTTTATCATCCTTGGTAGAGTGCTGTGGCATCACACAGCTCACAGCAAACTCCAACTCTTGGGCTTAAGTGATTCTCTTGCCTCAGCCTCCTGAGTAGCTGGGACTACAGGCGCTTGCCACAACTCCTGGCTATGTTTTGGTTGCAGTTTGGCCGGGGTTGGGTTTGAACCCACCCCCTTCGGTATATGGGACCAGTGCCCTACTCACTGAGCCACAGGCGCCACCCACTGGCTATTTTCCTGTGGAAGTAATAGAGTGGGAGTCATTTGACCACACTGCAGCCATCTTAACTCAGTTTTCTCAGTTTGGGAGATTAAGTTAAATTTAAATGTTGTTTTTCTAGAGATTGTTCTTATCTGCTGATTTGTGTAAGAGGATTAACATCACTGTAGCTGCTGCCCATAACGTTCAGTTCCATGAGTCCCAGACAATGTGGTGCCTAGTTAACTTGAGGTGGCAGACTGTGGTCCGAGGCCCCTGACCAAGCCAGAATGGAGAGTTAAACAAGAGACCACCGTTAGTTAAACTTTGACCAGGTTAATAGCCATCTGGACTTAGTGGACCAAAGCCTGCATAAATACAGAAATAGGCCTCTTTGCTTTGGCAAGTTGTTTCTACAGCCCCTCCTTGTTGTTGGAGGCCTTTCTTGTCTGTCATTGAACTCTTTGGTGTGTGTGAGGACTTGTCCACATTCCTTGTGTGATTTCATCAAGAACCCCTAACATTTCCCTTTCAATAGGGCAATTTTTTCTTTTTTTAAATACATGAAGAAATTTAAGGTGGTGTCAAAAATAGAACTAATCTGAAGGTTTATCTTGAGGAATGGATAAATAAATGATGATACATTCATAAAGTGAAATATGGTGCATAAAGTAAAATTAGATATCTGTGGCTCGGTGCCTGTGGCTCAATTGGCTAAGGCGCCAGCCACGTACATCTAAGGTGGTGGGTTCGAATCCCCAGCCCGGGTCCGCCAAACAACAATGATGGCTGCAACCAAAAAATGGCCGGGTGTTGTGGCGGGCGCCTGTGGTCCCAGAGACTTGGGAGGTGGAGGCAGGAGCCTCGCTTGAGCCCAGGAATTAGAGGTTGCTATGAGCTGTGATGCTATGGCACTCTACCCAGGGGGATAGCTTGAGGCTCCATCTAGGGGGATAGCTTGAAGCTCCATCTCAAAAAAAAAAAATTAGATATCTGTGCAGCAGTCTAGAAGGCTTTCCATTGTACATTAAGATCACATGCACACTATGAATACAATGAGATTAAAACTAATAGAAAAAAAGCATAAAATGTTTGTATACATATGCTTATAAACATTTATGTTCATGTAGAGAAAGATGTGGAAAGAAACACACCAAACAATTAACATTGGTTATCTCCAAGACTGGCACTGGGGGTTGGAGGGACACTGGTGAGAGTAGGAGAATTAACTTTTTCTTCATATAACTCCAGTGTGCAACTTTTAGCAATGACTACATACGACTGTTACAAAATTAAACTTACCTAATTCAGTACTTAACAAAGGGAAGAAAACTTTGTATTATTGAACAGAGTATTCATTTGCTTATGCAGGGGTCCTCAAACTTTTTAAACAGGAGGCCAGTTCACTGCCCCTCAGACCGTTGGAGGGCCGGACTGTGGGCCCGGGACTAGTTGGCTGCTAAGCAGGACAGGCAGCGATGGCAAAAACATGTCCTTGGAGGGCTGCATGTGGCCTGTAGGCCATAGTTTGAGGATGCCTGGATGGCCTGATGAATGACCCATTCAGCTGGTGCGGATAGCACTGGCAACGGCCAACAGTCTCGTTTTGGCCACGGCACACCTCCTTGTGCAGTGTGCCTTGGTGCAGTTTGAACATTGGGTTGTGTTTTGTCCCTGTTTTATAAAAATGAGGGGAAAATAGAATAAAAAAACGAAAGTAAAGCTAGAAAGTGTAGTGTAGGTTTCATAAATTTAAAATAGTAAAGTCAAAGATGGAAATCGTTAGATGCACCATTAAGTAGTAAATCTCTTTCTGGAATCAGACACTCACTGGGCCTGAACCAGTTTTGTGGTAAGGAAAAGAAAAATAATTAAGGAACAGATGTAAAAATACTCTTTTTTGAGATAAGTAACAGGGAGTTACAAAATACGTTTACTTTTCCCCTCCAAGATGGAATCACCCCTACAGACACTTAAAACATGTGGGTCTGTTGCAGCTTTTTCTCGCATTAAACATTTTTTTCAGCAATAATAACTCAAAATACTACTTCTAATGCGTCCCCAACACTTCCTTATACATGTCTGATGATCTCCTAGTCAATCAAGATGCTTACGTGGTCTGCAGGTAAATAAGACAAGCAGGAAGAAAAACAGTAAAAAAAAAAAAAAGTCAAATTTCAATCATTTGATTCCCCAAACAGACTTTTAAGACTAAAAAGGTCAGACCTAAGTACAACAAGGAACAGAATGTATGTTACAATAAGACAGGAAAGGAAACAGAGCAGGGAGGCGGCTACCTAGGAAGGGTCTGGGCTAGGGTGACCAGACGTCCCGATTTTGGCAGGACAGTCCCGCTTTTCAACAATTTGTCCCACCTCCCGCGGCATTTTAAAAAAGTCCCGATTTTTGGAAGGAATGCACAAACGGGCTGGAGAACAAGAAGGAAATATACGGTTTTCGGCCGCCATATGGCTATTTCGCCAGAATATGAGTTTTATATTATTTTTGTTAATTTTATAATGTTAAACTGTAATAAATAATTGCTGAGAAGTGATTATCGAGAACTGCTTATCAAAGTTTGCCTTGTTG
>CAUYQV010159587.1:0-20073 GCA_963574575.1 Galagoides demidoff | reverse complement strand
ATTGTGATGGATGAAAATACAAAGAGAAGAATAGCTTAATCACGCCTGAACACAGTCAAAACATGAACCCCACATGTGATACCAAACGTTTTCCTAAATCGGATTTATCAGGACACCCAATATAAAATTAACCCTGCTTCCTGATGGTATCCAATCTAGAGTAAAGCCTCACTTTCTTTCTTTCTTTCTTCTTTTTCTTTTTTTTTGGGGGGGGGGGAATGGAGTTTCACTCTATCTAGAGTGTTATAGCATCAGCCTAGCTCATAGCAACCTCAAACTCCGGGGTTCAAGAGATCCTCCTGCCTCAGCCTCCTAAGTAGATGGGTCTACAGGCACTCACCACAGTGCTCAGCTAATTTATCTATTTTTAGTGCAGGTGGGAGTCTCGCTCTTGCTCAGGCTAGTCTTGAATTCTTGAACTCAAGGAATCCTCCTGCTTCAGCCTCCCAATTACAGGTGGGAGCCGCTGTACCCAGCCTTAAAGCCCCACTTTCTTTGTTAAGCTCTAAATCACCTAATTCATGCCTGAATTCTTTCCAATAAATTGTTTCTAATACTTGTTAATCTTTCTAACACCCAACTGAGATGCCTCATGGTTCCCCATGGAGTGTGTCCCCCCTCTTAAAAAGGTGTTTGTTTCCAGATATGTTTCTGGTGATGTTTTGATGTTCAGCTGGAGGATGTTGAGAGGCCTTAAGAATGTCGCCTTCCTCCAGTGGACTCTCATTACCATTTGTCTCTGATTATCAAAGAGCAGCTACCCTGGTCTAATGTTCTTGGTCCCCGTAATAATTACCAATGTTTGCCAAGCACTCACTACCTGCCAGGCACTCGATACGGATTAACTAATTTGATCCCCACACTAACCCTGTGAGTAGATGGGCTTAGTTCCCAATTTACAGGTGCAAAAACTGAGGAACAAAACATACAACACTACTAAACGACTGAGCCGGCAATCTCAGGCGGTCAGTTTGAGGACACTGGGGCTCTGACGTCTATACCACATCCCATGTGTTTCCCCCCACTGCATGGGTCTGCTGCTCTGCTCTTCAGTTCTGAATAGTGCACTGGTCACTGTGTCATCAGCTGACATGCAAGGGCACTAGAATAAACAGCTCCAGGAAATCATTGTGGGGTTTCCTGTAAGAATTTGTGGGAGAATGTAGACACACAAGGGAAACAAAAACAAACAAAAAAAGCCCAAACCCAAATCCTCAAGTCTATCACAATTCTCTCAGCTAGATCTCAGGACCAGAAATAACTTATACACTTCTAAGCAGTTGGCTATTTTTCACCTATTGGAGACACGAATCATATAAATCAGAGTTTTTCAACTTAACTCTCAGAAAGTTATGAGATGATTTTAAATTGAATAGAAAAGATATTTCCATTCTGTTTTCCTTTCAGCGTTACTAATGTGGTCAAGAGATCATTCCTGCTTCCTAGTAATATGACTATTTTTTTTAAGTCTCCCTTTATAGCAAAGAAAGAAAGAGTCTGAAGCATAGGGCTTTGGAAAGCATTAATTAATATCTAGTGAGATTTCAATAACTTAGTTCATTTTATTTTAATTATTTTTGTAATTACCTTCCATCTACAGCCAACTATACTGGCTTTCCAATTACAAGCGATAAAAAGGGTTTTTTAATGAATTTATTTCAGTAAAACCATTTAAAGAAAAAAACGTTAAGTGCCCAGTAGTACAGGTACTAGACCTCAAACAAGGAAACAAAAAGGATGAAAGTTTTTCAAGAAACCCTGGTTCTGATTTCACTTTCCTCTTTTCACTGGATGCTGGATGGAGGAGCGTTTAACTCGCGGTCATAGACCTGAGGAAGCAGGTCCCATCCATGAGTTTCACCGTCTAATCTCATCTCTGGCTTTATCCCTGCTCTCCTCCCCCACTTCCCCTCTGCTCTCTTAGCTTGCCGCCCTATATTCTTTCAGGAAAAGAAAATAGTGGTGGGGTGGGATAGGGAGTTGGCATAATAAAGACTCTCTACCGTGTTCCAGGAGCAAAAGTGACCCGAGGGGAGAGAGAGGCGCAGGAAGCCCTGAGAAAGTCCAGAGCGCTGACTTCCTCCGGTCCTGGGGAGGAACCGCGCGCATTTCTAAAACTGCTTGGACAGCGGATTCTTTGCCTCTCCCGCGTCTCAGCTTCGAATCTCTAGGAGATGCTGTTCCTGTAAAGCCTGTGAGTGTAATTAACCGACTTCGGTGGAAAAGTGAGGAGGAGGTGCCAGAGCCTCGGTCCCCCTCCGCCTTTCTGGCCGTGCACCACCTTGACCTTGAGTCCACCTCCCTCCTCTTTCCATCCCCTGGAGTGGGGAAGTTCTTGTGGGCCCCTTGGAGGCCCGGAGGCGGGGATAGAGGACAGGGATAAAGACTGGCCCCCAGAACTGGAAGGGGGATGGGCGGCACTGGAGAATAACGCCCAGGAGCCAGGGTAGCGCAGCCCCAGGCTCCCGAGAAAGCCCAGCATTCTAGAACAGCTGGATTTGGATTCTCCCCTCTTAGAAGAGGTCTCAGGAAGTTTGGGGGGAGGGGCGAGCCGCGCTCCGGGTTCTACCCGAGGAGTTGGGCGCGGGAGGGTGAAAAGGGACGGCGGCAGCATCAGGTCTCCGTGCTGTCGCGTTCTCGCCCACGGGCTGGGTCTGACAGCAGAGCGCGCGGGCCGGCATGGAGGGACTGGTCCTCTTCAACGCCTTGATCACCCGGCTGCTGTTCGTGCTGCACTCGCTGATCGGGGTCTGGAGAGTGACCCAGGTGAAGAAAGAGCCACTATACTGGCTGCTCGCGCTACTCAACCTCTTGATCTTTCTGGAGACTGTGTTCACCTTCAAGTTCAAGCACGGCAGAGACTACAAATGGTGAGAGTGCCCCGGGAAAGGGAGGACGCACGGGGGCGTAGGGTATCCCCCGCGTGGCACTAACGGGCAGTTCTAGAGCTCATCTGCCTGCCCCTGGCCGCTTTGCTGAAATTTCGCGGTCCTTTGTCCTTGCTGGGAGCTTGGAAGGCGCGTGGGATGCTTGCGCGTCTCTTGGGCTCACCGGCGGTACCCAGTAGAACACTAGGAGGGCTTGAGCCCTGAGCGCAGCCACGCGTCATCCAGCCTTAGGTCTGGAAACTTGGAAGATGAGAAAAAAGAAGGGAAGCACTTAAATGCATTGCAGGATGTGCCCCCAAATACGGGAATCGTGGAGCAAGGAGGGTGCCACGTGTGGTGCTTTCTGAATGTGGGATGTGTGGGTGTGCGCGAATTACTCTGTGTGTTTGCAGGTGTGAGAATGCCCTTTCTTGGCATTGGAGACCTTTGGGAGAGCTGTGCGCTCCGGCACCCTTCCAGGGCGAGAAGCCTTTTGCTCAGAGTCAGTGGTTTCAGCCACTTCCCTCCCTTCCAACCCCTGACGTCCCAAGCTCTCTGGAGCTGCACCAGTTTCACGTGTCCGGGTTTGGTGGCTTGGGAGCTTGGCGAATGGCCAGCCTATTGTGCCAGGGACGGTTTGCTCAGCTGGTGGAGGGACCAGCAAGTAGTGGCTCAGTCTTCAGGTCCATGTGCAAGAAAGACAGGCTCTGTGTGTTGCTCTGTTTTCTTACCCCACCCTCCAGAGACTTGAATGGAAATAAAAGAATTGAGAAACAGATTTTGTGATTTACAAAGAACCTCCCCCAACTACCCATCCCCCACTCCCAGTAGATTTTCAATTCTAACTTCTCCAAGTTAGGTCTCTTCTTGTATTAATTTTTTTTAAAAGGCTGTGTTTCATATATCTCAACACTTTTATTTAAAAAAAAAACACCCTAATTCTATGAGAAAGAAGAAAATAGTATTAGCCAATTGAAGAATTCCATACACTATGGGGTTAGAGTTAGTCATCATATTCAGGAAAAGTACTCTCTACGGTTCTATCTATTAAGTCTGTGTATTTCACAAACGTTCCTGGAAGAAAATGTGTTGCCTCTGAAGATGATGTGAATCTTGCTTAAATTTTTCACTGTTGAAAATTTCCTAGAATTATCACTGTCCAGATTATCCAAGAACAATTCTAATGTAACACAAGGAGGGTTGGAATGTCACCACCTCCCTCCTCTTCACAGCAATTTACTAAACATGAGATATTTGAGGTGCTTTCCAGTGTGCCTTTTGGAAGTCTCAAACTAAAAACGGTGTGCACTTCTCAAAGAAGTCTCAGGGTTAAAGAAACAAAAAGGGAGAAAAGTCTTCACTCCGCAAGTCATGTAACATTGATTTCATTTTTACTGAGTAGCATTAATACACTGGAGTAGAAATATCTTGGGTAACAGGAAGAAGAAGTCCAAGGTTGGAAACTTTCATGGAACCAAACATGGGACATTCTGGGAGAAATGTCAACCTGAGAAGTGGGGCTAGCTCAGGAGAAACAGAAATAACCCCTTTCCCATTCCAAGAGTACACGAGAGAGGCCTTTGCTTACTGTAAGTCAGACCTTCCTGCTATAACTGCTATAAGTCAGACCCTCCAGTTGTGTAGAAATACTGTAGCCTTAACCTTACCTTTTTGCCTGGAACTTAAACTTTTTTGCCTGTGTCATTGATTCTGATTCTCACTGATATAACTTACAACCAAGAAAGGAAAAATGGTTAGTGCAAAAATGTATGCTGGTCAATGATGGGCTTAAATAGGAAAGTTAAATACTAGTGTTCAGAGTATGAACCTCACAATCAGAAAGATAATGGGGTAAAATCTGGGTTTTCCCACGTACTTGCTGTGCGTCATTCAGACACTTTTGTCTTGGAGACTCGGTTCCTCCTCTGTCAATACTTATAGGTTGTGGGAGAATTATGTGAAAAAATATGTGGCAGTGGTCAATGTATAAAAAAGAATGATCTTTTCTAGATCCTAAGGTTTTTGTTTTCTTCTTACTAAAAAATATTCGTATAACAACTAGGCATTTTATGTCTGCACAAGTTAAAGGACTTTACTTGAGAGACGACTCAACAAACCACTGGTTCAGAGCAAAACAGTAGAAAACCATTTACACATTTATTTCAGAAGAAAAGATTCATGATGTATATTATAGCCCTAATAAAAATAAAATCTTTCTGGCTCCACATCTAGATGGATAATCGAAAATAAGCAAAGAAGAAAGTAGATAGGTTTGGCTTATTAGAAAATTTCAGGAATAAATGAGTCTTTGTATGTGGTTTAAATGGAAGTGTGATAAGTAATGCTTTCTTCCACTGATTTTACCAAATACAACTGAGTCTACTGATAAGGTCAATTTGTGTGATGGACAGAGCCCATGTACAAATCTGTCAGAAGTTTGGGGAAAAAAATTCAGAAGGTGGAGCATATTTCATTTGGAGGTTGAAGTTTTCTGAGTAAGGGAAGGCATAATTTTTTGTTATTTTTGAGTGTTAAGAAAAATTTTTCATCTGAGACTCTAGGCTCATTGAATCAAATAGAAATTCAAGTAAACATCACAGCAACATCTATACCTCTCTATAGAAAAATATTAAGATATATTGATCTATTTATACATCTATAGAGATATAAGTATGTAGATAAACACTTGACCAATTGCTTTTACATTTGGGAACCTACTGTATAAAACCCAAAATACTCCTATGTAACAACATGAAGAAATATTAATTTCTGTCTTGTTAGTGGAAAATAGAGCTGAATAGAACTTGATTATTTGTCCAAGGAATAGTTGAAAATTGTGCGCCAGCCACGTACACCTACGCCAGCCACGTATACCTAAGGTGGCGGGTTCGAATCCCCAGCCCAGGCCCACCAAACAACAATGATGGCTGCAACCGAAAATTGTGATATACTTGTACTATAGACTATTTTACTGGCATTTAAAATTATGAGCTAGATTTTAACCAATGACTTAGAGCATGTTTTTCAACCTTTTTTTTTTTTTATCTCATGGCATACTTGAACCTATAAACTTTCTGGACACACTTAAATTATATTGATCAAAAAATCAAGTACAAAAAAGAGTGTACTTACTGTTCTTTAAACCTCATTTGAAAAACATTTAATTCATAATCTTAAAAATTTTCGTGGCACATCTAAGATCCTTTCATGGCATACCAGTGTGCTGTGACATACCAGTTGAAAATCACTTACCTACAGGATCACCCATGACATATTTTCTGACTGAAGTTGCAGAGTTATGTATTATGGTTCACGTTTTTAAAAAAATGAACTTGTAAAAGAATTACCAGTTGTATTTATAAGTTGAAGAATTGGAAGGGTGAAGAGAAAAGGAGAAGAAAAAGAGAAACCCTCCCTTACTGAAAATAAGTAAAGATGGATAGGATAGGATAAGTTACCTTAGGATAGGATAGGATAGGATAACACCGGAATTGTGGATTAAAATAAGAAACATATGAGTTGAAAAAAAAATTTTTTTTTTTTTTAGGAAGAGCCTCAAGCCACCCTCCTGGGTAGAGTGCTGTGGCATCACAGCTCACAGCAACCTCCAACTCCTGGGCTCAAGCGAGTCTCCTGCCTCAGCCCCCCAAGTAGCTGGGACCACAGGCACCCGCCACAATGCCCAGCTATTTTTTGGTTGCAGTCCTCGTTGTTTTGGTGGGCCTGGGCTGGATTTTAACCCACCACCTTAGGTGTATGTGGCTGGCGCCTTAGCCACTTGAGCCACAGGCACCGAGCTGAAAAATTTGTTTTCTTGAACATCCATGACCTTCCTTTAGACTACCCCAACCTACTTTGAATATTGTGCTCTTTACCAAAAATGGAGACAGGCAAATAAAATCTGCAGAAATCATGCAACAATAAGCAGAGCTATAGAGGAAAATGTGGACTAAATTTCTTGAAAAGTAGCAAACATATTACACTTATCCAAGGAATGTTTCTTTAGCTTTCCTTTGGAGAGGGAAAATGGAACTGGAGTTGCTGAGTTCAGCTGTCCAGGGACAAAGCAAGATTACGCCAATAGTACTAACTTGCCAGTTGTAGAGGTTGTTTGTTGGAATCCTATAGGGTAGAGATCGTGAGCCAGTGACACATCCCTTGTTAAGTTTAATTAATGTGTGCTAGTGGAATTTGCTCTTTTTTTCACTCAAAATTTATTTCACCTGCAAATTTAATTACATTTCTATAAGATGGAAATTAGTATCACTTAGTGGAATTTTAGCTTGATTTTATTTTCTGTTGTCTGGGCAACAATCCAATGGATCTGTGAATTACAATTTAGGTAAAGTCAAATAGAAGGCAGTGTTTCAGTTGCTTTCCAGCCAATAGTGATAAAATAATCCTCAGGGATAGAAAAAATTACCAAGAATGTGACAAGTTTGAAGCCTGTTCACTTGAAAGCAGGCAGCATCCGAGTGTAAGTAGAAAGTTAAGCTGAATTTACTGGCAAAAGCACAAAATTTTCAGCACTGAGCTTTCTTCTTTATAATTTTAAAAATACAAGGGAAACATAATGTTCAAGTCAGTGGGTAATAACTTGTCTATTTGGTCACCTTTCTTGGTTACCTCTTTTCCTTTGTTAAGTTCAATCAAACAACTGTTTTGTTGAATTGCTTAGCATGTGCTATGGTAGCTGCTACTGGGCCAGACAGAAGAGACAGAAGACCAACACACCTGACATTTTGAAATGAAAGGCAACATGTTGATGAAGAGCTCAGGTGTGTGGGAAGTAGGATAATTATGATTATGTAGCTTTTCCTGGGTCCCAGGAGCATTTCTTGTGTTCTAGGCTTTTTCAAGTATTCTCAAAGATTATTTCATTTGATCCTGGCAACAGCTGTGATTTTTTTTTCTCTGTTATCTTTAAACTTTGTTTTCATTTTAAATTAATGTAAAGGTATGCATTTTTAGATCACAGTGTTATTACAGTCTTCTCACTTCCAAAGTAAAGTTCAAGTTGAAGTTGAGCCCTTTACCCAGGGAGGTAACCCACAACCTCACTTTATACACTTTGGGTGAGATTCTGCCAATTGCCCTCCGTCCTCCCTCCAATCGCCCCCCTCATGTTCCCCCACTCCTTCCCTCCATTTCCTCCCCCACCTCCTCCCTTCTTCCCCCCCTTGCTAGACTATATTTGTGTTTTATCATTCCTGTACATGTGCAATTGTTTATATATTGGTTTCATATTAGTATTGAGTACATTGGATATTCTCCCATTTTTAAGTGAGGAAACTGAGGCATAGAGCTGATATATCATCTCAGTCAGTATTATTTAATGGTCAGTTGGGAATGGGAGAAGTGAAGACTGCAACTTCTCAGTCTTACCCATTTCCTCTACCCATTTAGAGGAGAAAGAAGGTAAGGCAGATTATTGCCTGAAGGAGCAGGAACTTTACAGCATTTGAGCTGCAGTAGGAAAAATGTGAGGACTCTGCATTGGGAGAAAAGAGTGCATAGGCCACATAGATAAAGAAGCTTCTGAGTGGGAAAGAATTCTCAGCAGATGTCTCATGAGGAAGCACAGAGCCTCATCAGTCTACACACAACAATGATGTATGGAAGGTCCACTATATGGTGTCGGGCATTGTTTATATATTGAGAACATGGAAGTGAATAAAAGCCAAAGTATTGCCCTCACAACCTCACATTTCAGACCGGGTGTGGTAGCTCACGTCTGTAATCCTAGCACTCTGGGAGGCTGAGGTGGGAGGATGGCTTAAGGTCAGGGGTTTGAGGCAGGCCTAAGCAAGAGCAAGACCCCATCTCTTCTAATGCAGAAAAATTAGCCAGGTGTTGTGGTGGGTCCCTGTACTCCCAGCTACTTGGGAGGCTGAGGCAAGAGGATCATTTGAACCCAGAAGTTTGAGGTTGCTGTGAGCTAGCCTGAGGCCATAGCATTCTAGCCTGGGTAACAGAGTGAGACTCTGTATCAAAAAAAAAAAAAAAAATTATACATGTATCTAAATTTCACGTTTTAATCAAGGAGCTAAAGAATGAACAAAGAAGTAATTAAAAAACAAGTGACCTAATAGGTAAGAGTAGTAGAGTAATAACTGAATAATCTGAACCATAAAAACCTAAGTGGTGCAAGTTATAGAGCAAGGGAATTTGCAGGGAGGAAGACTCCACTAGGTCAGGGAAGTTTGGGTGGAGAGGCGACCTTTGCATTGAGGCTTTGGAGAAGAGAAGGCATGGAAAGAGTGCCCCAGAACAAAGACAAGAAGCCAGAGAAGGGGACCATATTCTTGTGTCTGGGACATTTCCGACATGAATGACCAAAAAAAAACCCAAATGACTTCCTTTATTTCACGTCCATGTCTCTTCTCCTTCCAATGTCCTCTGACTCCAGGTGAAAAATTCATGCTAATCTTTTTTTTTTTTTTTAACTCTACTGAATCTCATTTTAAAAGCTGTGTATTTGGAATTGTCCGGATGGCTCACAACTGAAAACAGGAAAGACAAGTTCAGAATCAGAAGAGACTCTGCCCTAAACTGACTTTAAATTTAAACTAATTTTGTAAAACATTCTGTGCAATCTCTTTGGTTATTCCATTGCCATTGGCAAGTTCACAGTGATATTAGAAACTTGGATTTGATAAACATATACTGTATGTATGAAGTCTGATCTTGATTCACAAGTTTTGGGCAATGCAACAGCACTTTATGTGATGTAATTCTGTGGTATTTGATCATATGTACTGTCCTCCACCAAAAATGTCTACGAAAATGCCAGAAAGAAAGTTGGGAAATAGGGACATTCTCCCACCCTCCCTCTGTTCTGTTTAGATCTTAGAGAGGACGAGATGGAGAGATTAGGAAGGAGACCCTGTGACTTCCATATGGCCAAGTTGGGCACTGGAAATTCCCCCAGAAGATACACTATTTCTCTCCCTTTTCACACATGCTGTCCAGATTTCCCCAAATCTCTCCTTAGCCTTTTAATTATTCTAGTAACATTTGCTCCTGCGCATGGGGTTTGTCACCTCTGCCCGTGGTGTGTATCTGGAGATGAGAACACGAGCATGCCTCATTTTATAGTATTCTGCTTTATTGCGCCTCACAGAAATTGCGTTTTGGTTTTTGTTAGAAATTGAAGGTTTGCTGCGACCCTTAGTGGAGCCATTTCTCTAACAACATGTGCTCCCCTTGTGGGTCAGCATGCTTTAGCGTTTTAAATTGCTTTTAGTCATAATGGCCTGGCACACTTAATACAGTTAGTATAGTGTAAATATAACGTTTATCTACACTGAGAAATCAAAAAATTTGTGGGACTTGTTTTATTGCAATGGTCTGGAACTGTGCCCACAATATCTCCAAGGCACACCTGTATGGTCATCTTCCTGTATGTTTGTGGGAATGCGTATTTGGTATCCTAAGCTGTGAGCTCATTGCAAAGGGGTGACATGAATTTCCATCCTTTTTGGAAGCCATGTTCAATGTTACCAGCAAATGACTTTGTTTTTACTACTCCAAGATATAGTTCAGGGAAAAAGCTCAAGTACTATGCCTCACTCCCAAGAAGTCATAGCTTCTTATATTTTGCAGTGGGCTTGGGAATCAGTGTAAAAATGATGTCTATATTTAGATGGGACTTCCAAGACATTGAACCATAGAATGTGACCACGCTTTCTCTATGGGTATGTCCAACTGAGATATCTGGAACTGAAAATTAAGGTTGCTGGTATGTTTTAGCTTCTTGTACTTGACTGAGAGAAAACAAAGACTAGTCAGTGTGAGCACCTTCCATGAGTCAGTATCAGTATATGTGGGTCATTAGGCAAGTTTTGAGATGCAAAAAAATTAAGAAGCATAAAATCCAGGCCAATGGAAATAAATGAAGCCCTCCCAGCAACACTGATAAGCCCAGCAAGTTGAAAGTTGCACGGGTGGATCAGAAAGGACACGATCCACTGTGTGTCTTGGAAGTGAAACAACGGACCACAGTGTGTCTTAAAACTTTCATAGTGACCTAATATCTCTACTTTTAAATTTTATGCATTTCTCCTTCTCATGGCAGTGACATTATTATGCATACAGCACCCGGGCAAATCTGCATAGCTTAGCTTTTTTTCCAACGATGGAAAATTCACGTTTACATCAGCATTTATTCTTCCTATGTGTGTGCCCCTCACTATTCAGCAAGTTCCTATCATGTACTGGTACTGGGATGGTTAAGCCCAGATGTATAAATCATATTGTTAAAGAAAACCAATATTTCTGTTCTTTTTTCTAAATGACTTTTTTTAATGTAGGCACCTAAAATATACTTTTTTTTTTGAAAGTTGCAAATGAATAATGTTAAGGACATGAGGATTGTCAACAGAAAATGCCGGAGTGAGCACTGATTTGGTCACTTTTTCCCCAACATAAATTATTACCTATCATTGTGTAAGGTATTATATTTGTGCCTTTGATTTTTCTGATCTCAGAGACGTAGATAAGGTCCAACTGACTTAATGTTATATGATTATTAGAATAAAAGTGAATAATTTAAGAAAATAAGGACATCCTCTCACATCAGTGCTGATGCCAGCCCTGCTGGTGTTCTGTAACATTCCTGTGCTTTCTTATTTCATAGATTAAGCCTCCTGTACCATACACATGTTTTAATCCACCCAGAGTAGCCTCCTAATACATTGGCTGTTCCATTCTTAGATAGTCTGTTAAAAACAGGGATAAGGAGATGATGATGATGATGATGATGATAGAGGTGCCAACCGTCATCAATTATTGAACACTGGCAATGGCCTAAGCCTGCTTTGCATCCATTGTCTCATGCAATGCTCACAATAGCCCTACAAATTAATTCCCATCTTTATTGCCATTTTAGGGTGAGGACAAGGCTAAATGATTTATCTAAGGTCACAACTAATAATAATAAATCACAAAACAATTCCTAGCATCTGGCGAGCACTTACATTTGTTGAGCTAGGCAGTTGCATTGCATGGGTCACCTCATTCAGTCCTCACAGTAGCCCTCTCGTGCCATTATGCCCATACTGGCAGATGGGGAAGCCAAGGCTTAGAGGCTTGGAGGATTTTCCTCCCCAATGTTGGTGATCCTGTGTTGAGTCTTTCCTTCACTCCATTGGTCTTTCTGTTAATGCTTTTCATTCAGTAACCAAATTGGGTTTTGCTTGTGGACAAGACGACTGCATAATTTTTAGGATCAAAGATTTTCTTTAGTGGAGAAAGGGTCAAAGTTTCCTTGTTGCCTTTTTTTTTTTTTTAATCATGGATCATTACAAAAGACAGAGTATGTTATGGTCCATTACATTTTACTTCCAAGAAATGCAATCAACAACATCTTTGCTGATACTCCTGTGCAAGTTTCAACTTTTTTGGATTATCAGTGTTGCTAGGGGGGATTCGTTTGTATCTATCCACATGGATTCTGTGTTTCTTGTGTATCTCAAAACTTTTGTAATGACGCATGTAATTAAGGTGAGTAAATTTGTAAAGGCTAAAGGAAGACTGGGATAATGTTGCTTAGAGCAATAAGTAGAAAATTCAGACTACACATGAACAAGACTCAGGGACACTCTTGTACAAACAGATATTTTTGTAAAACCAAAAATGAACATGAAAGAAAAACTATGGGGAAAAAATTCTAGACTGTCTTCACTTTTGGTCCCAAAGTGAAGAATCATCCTCTTCTGCAGAATAGAAGTAAATATAATCATCTCTGTATAAAATGAAATAAAGCGTTACATAAATGACATTCGTAATGCGTTTTATCTTCTCAGAAAACATTAAAGTCCCTGTAGTCGGCATCAACTTACATTCATTTATTCATTAAATGGGAATTTATTGTACTGCATGCTGCAATGGTGTTCTTTAAGGAATGTGAAATATGTGTAGTTATATGAAAGCGGCACAAAACAACATTTTGAGAACCAAATAATTTTCCACAATCATGTCCAAAAGAACAAAAAGTCTGCAGAATCAAGATATAATTAGTAAAATAGGTTGATTAGACTAGGAAGTTTCCTGAAGTAAGTGATTTCTGGGGACAGGTGGTTGTAGGTAGCACAAGAGTGAAGAGAAGTGAGATGAGCTTGTTGTGGTTGAAAGGGTATCATGATGGTGACATCGAGGCTTTCAGATGGAACCAGTTCATTTAGGAAGATGTCATGATTTTCTTTGGCTCTGAAATATTTTATAAGAAAAATAGTATGTAGATCCTAAAATTGATTTATATTTTCTGCCTATAACTAGTGTAGTTATAGTAAAGCAGTCTGATGACATTTTAATGTGAATAACTTCATTGGTAATAAATCTTGTGCTTGCTTTAGACATATTCTTGGAAAAGTTTAGATTGAGAGACGTATAGAGTTCTAATTTTAATATGAATTAATATCATTATTTGGGACTATGACTTAAGTTTTAAAAACTGGCAAGAACAAATAATGAAAATTATAATTAAGAGTCACCTTCAGAAGTATCTCCTCTTGCTGGGAGTGGTGGCTCACATCTTTAATCCTAGCACCCTGGGAGGCTAAGATGAGAGGATCACTTAATCTCGGGAATTCAAAACCAGGCCGAGCAATAGTGAGACCCCATCTCTACAAAAAATAGAAAAATTAGCTGTGTGTCATGGAAGATGTCTCAGCTACTTGAGAGGCTGAGGCAGGAGGATCTCTTGAACCCATGAGTGTGAGGTTGCAGTGAGCTAGGCCCATGCCATGGCAGTCTAGCCTGGGACAACAGAGTGAGACTCTGTCTCAAAAGAAAAAAAGAAAAAGAGAAAGAATGATCTTCTCTTTACATAACCTAATATAGGCATTCTATAAGGGGTTGGGAAGTGTAAAGAATGATTTTCTAGCAGTGGGTGTTCCCAACCCATTTGCCTTTCCTCCCTGTCTCTTCTGTTATCATTTGTCTACTCTTTCTTAAGATCACTGAAGAAACAAGACCTTGACCTATCAAAATATACCAGCTTTATATTCAGTTTTCTATTTCCTTGGTAATTCTCATGAACTTAGTTAGGGCCAATGAGTTGTGACCTCCCTTGCCAGTAGGCAGGCACTCACAGAGGGCTCTGGGAGGGGAAGTGGTAGTGAGGGATGTACTAGCTTACAACATAAATGGGTGGTGGCTGGGGTCAGCCTAGTGACTTCCCAGGCATTCAGACGCTATGTGCTCTGAAAATCTTTGGGTTCATTTTGAGAGGTCACAGAAAGGTAGATGAGTACTGAGGTTATGGTATGGGCCACCAAATTCCCCCTGCACACCAAACGAAAGGCCTTGCCGAGCAGCCTAGATGGAAATCATAGATGTACAGAGAAACAGTCTACATGTAAGGAAGACAATCTTTCAAATGTTATATGGGGTTTTGGGGTTCATGAAATTATTTGACCTGATTTCCTGATTTCCATGGAAATAAACCTGTTATTATAAAGTGTGCCAGAGATTTTTATCAAGGTAATTCAAATCCATCTAACATGAGATTTTGAAAATCGGTCTAGTATCTTTATAATTCCTCTATTTATTTTTAGAGTAGAAAATACTGAGAAATGAAATGTAAATAAAATCTGGATTCATGTCAAAGGAATTTTTGAACTTTTTTTGCTGCTTTCAAATATTATTCACTTCAGATTTATGCATATGATCAGAAATAAGAAAGAGAAAAAATAAACAGGGTAGTTGGTGATATTACATTAATTTTAATTTTTCCTTTATATATTTATTTATTTTGTTATACATTTCTAGAAATGAATGAATGCTACTTTTTCAATAAGAAAACTACAAGTAATTGCCATTTTTAGAAGAAGAAAATGGAATTCTAATTCTAGGTTAATGGTAATTTGAAGTAAATAAAATCCATTGCAGAGCTAAATTGCTAAATGTCATGTTGTGAAAAACATTGTCATTGGTTGAAATGATGACTTTTATGATAAATTCTATTTTATAAAAATAAGAGACAAAAGTATGAAATGAACTGAAATATAAAACAATGAGCTGAAAACTGTCTTGCCTAGCATGTAGCAAGACCTATATACATATTTAATTAATAAACAAATCAAATGAATTGTTAATAATCTAATAAATACATAAGCAGATTAAAAAAAAACAACCCTTTGAGACAGTGCTCCTGCTTGTGTACCTTGAAGAGAATTGGTAGGTAGGCTAAGGGCTGTGGAATTAAAAACAAAGACAAAACTTCTGTGACAAAGAAAGAACACTTTTAAGAAGCTTTTAATTTAGAAAAAAGTAACTGAGTGAAGTAATTTGGCATTAAAGCATTAACGCTGTACAACTTTGCTATTCTGACAGGTAATAGTAATTGTGATTAGATTATAATAAATCTGAGTTTCTAAGGGCAGATAGGTCAGTGGTGATACAGTATTATCAATTGTATAAAAATTTCTGGCTTGAATATGTCCTAATCTTTCGATCATATGTTTACTTTTGATTTTTCAGTCTAATATGCTGTGTTTTTATAAATAATAACCAGAACCTGATCTAAGTTACTTGTGCTTTGGCCAGGCCCCTATATGGTATTAGCCTTCATACAAGGTCCTTGGCATCTAATTCCTCCTGATTCCATCAAGACAAAGATTGAAGAAAAATTATTTGGTAGCTCCTAAGAAAGGGCATGCAGTTTGATTAATTACAGTGAAAACGTGGGATCAGGCCTGGTTTATTAATTTTTAGACTTCATACTCTCCCTTGGTTCCAAAAATGAATTGCACTGACAACACATGTTCAAGAATATTGCAGACTTCAAGATAATAAGTCATGGCTATGATGTCACCCAGAAATATTAGATCTTTCATAGAAGCAGAATATATTAAATTAGTTTCCTTCAGTAAAACTTCCAATAAAAATCAATTTATGATGATATTTCAAGTAGAAATTTCTAGTTAACCCAGCCACAAAGCATCAAGAAAGTAGACACTATAAATCAACTAGGACCTTATCAAATTACTACATATTTGTGGGGCGCTCATCATATTCCAGACTGTCCAGAAGGAATGAAGGGTATACAATGTGTCCTCCATATTCTTGGGTTACGCACACATGGATTCAACTAACCATGGATTGAAAAACAAAAAACAAACAGTATAAACAACGATATAACAATAAAAAAATGATACAAATGAAAATATAGTATAACAATGACCTACTTAGCATTTCTATTGTATTAGGTGTCATAAGTAATATAGAAGTGATCTAAAGTATATGGGAGGGTGTACATAGGTTATATGCAAATATGCTATTTTATCTAGGGAGCTTGGACATACACAGAGTTTGGTATCCATGGGGGTCCTGAAACCAATCTCCCATGGATGCTGAGGGACAACTGTAATTATCTGCAGACACAGTTCTTGTACTTTTATTTAGAATTGCTTGAAGATAATTCAATTAATTGATACCAAACACATATACGAAGGCACATATATAATTATAAACATTAAAAATCTATGGTGTACAAGTGAACAGAAAAAGCAAATTTAGAGTGTAGGGACAGGAAAGTGTTTGTGGAGGAGTCTTACATAGCCGATGTGAACAATGAGAAGGAGGTAAGTATATTTTCTAGGGAGATAAATACATGTGTGGAGGCTTGAGTTAGGAAAACACTTAGATTTTCTCCGAGAACGAGAAGGAGAATGTTGTTATACCATTGAAAGAAAGGCAAACAACGGAGCTCAAGCAATAAGCCAAGGACTGATTACAGAGCATCTTGTGGGTCATGATGAGCAAATGGCCTATGTGAGCCATGGCTATATGACCATACTTGCCTTAGCATTGATTAAGTCAGTCATAATGATATTTGTACACAGGAATATATACACTATTCCCCTTGATTCAAGAAGTCTTAAACAGGTTTGTTTCTGACAATCACAGTTTAAACATAGAGTTGGTTATCAGTTATTGGAAGAAAGTCTTCTAAACTGTTAGGTACTGCTGTGAATAGATTTGCAGAGCTGAGCCCAGGGAAGGCATTAGCTACCTTGATTGAGCACTACAGTGTTAGTCTCGTGCACACATTGTCTGATTTAGTTCTCATAGCCACTCTATAAGGTACGTTTCCCCCATTTTACAGATGAGGACATTGGGAGAGGCAGCTTTTAAATTTGGGTCTTCTGAGTTGGTGACATGTCTGCTGCAGCACACTGCAGTAATAATTCTTCAAGGGTCACAGCTCAAAGAACTTGCTTGATACGGGACCTGAAATAAAAGATCCTTGCAGATGCCAGCAGCCTCTCTTCTCTTCATTGGTTCATTTCCTCCTTTACATAAATTTAAGCGTTTAAGCATTTGAGCATTTGCTTAGTAAGCATTAACGATGGACTTAGTGAAGACTGTGATGCCTCTGTGGGAGAGGAAAAGATGGAGGAAAAGAAGGAAGGGATAGAAAGGTGTGTAAGATCTGAGATCTGCCTTCAAGAAACTTATAAGAGAAAGGCTAAGTCTTATATTAATTCACACATAACTATGAAACAGTCCAGCCTGTTCTGTACATGAAAACTACAGGTCAAAGTTAACTCCTGCTGTATTAGCCATTATTAATATGATGCATAATATATAGTATAATTTATTGTATTATATTATAATATATTGTACAGTAAATATACTGTATTAATATACAGTATAATAACCATATATTAATACACACGTAACTATGAAACAGTACAGCCTGACCTGTACACGAAAACTACAGGTCAAAGGTAATTCCTGCTGTGTTAACCATGATGGGCAAAAGGCCTATGGATAGCCATGCCAGAAGGTCAGAGGGCACTTCCTGTTCTTACAGTGATCCAAGGTGAGTTAAAGAAGGCTGAGGATTGAGTTGCATGTAATTAATTCTTGGACCTTCATATGCTTATTTCTTCCTACTTTTTCTTTCTTATGTTAAATAAGTCTAATAAAGAGGGATTGAAGAGAAGGGAACTTTCCAAAACAGTTTTTTTTTTTTTTTTTAAAGAAACAGCAGGTTGGAACTACTGTGTTGCTCAGCTTGATAGGGTGTGATAAAGGAAGAGGATGTGGAAGTGGAGATAAGAGACCAGAAAAAAAATGGAGGCTTTGAGTATCAGATTCTGGAGTTTTGATAGTCTATTTTAAGCAACACAAAAAAGCCTGAATCTTGAAGTTTGTTTACATAACCAGTTCCCTAGTTGGAAAAAATACCATGAAACAGGATGATATATTTTTTTTGAAATTATGGAAGCTAATCTTGTGTGTAGAAGATGTTAAAGGTTATTGTTTGTTTTACTGTTAACCTCTTTCAAGAGCTATTATATGTTGTCTCCATGCTTTCCCTAGATGATTATTATAATGTCTTGTTAGGGGAATTAATCTCAACATTAATCTCAAGCGAGTCAACAAAATTATACTGCAAGCAACATTTGATGTAGCCAAATAAAAATTTACATATTTCCACTGTCTGTTTGACTAAAATGTACTTCCTTTGTCCATTTCACCAAGGAAATACTCTCTTCCTGATGTTTCCTCTGATATGTAAGGTCGAAGGGTTAATTGTTCCTTTTCTTTACGAACATGCTGAACATGGGCTTCTGATGCGTGTATGTATTTCTCTGCAGCAAAGCCATCTTCCGAGTAAGATTTTAATAATAGCATGACCCATAACCTTTTGCTTTGAAATTGGTTTCTGCAGGAAATCAAAGGTGGGGGAAGTATCTATATTAAATATTGATTTTTTTTTTAAAAAAAGATCTTTCTCTTGTCCTTTCCTCCCTTCCTCTCCCCAGAAATTAAAAAAAAAAAGAAAGATACCAGTGAAAGGGTTAATAGCCTTTTAAAAAAATCTATTCTAAAATTACTCTTTACATTTTCATTTCTTCCTTTTCTCAGCTGGATTATAACAATGCGGTTTTGGTAACATTTCATCTGAAATAATTCTATTTGTTGAGCAATTAACATTTCAATTTTCTAGGTCATTTTAAACCATCACCTGTGTGTATTAAAAGCATTTTTATAAAATTATATTGACTTACAATTTTGACTTTGACATAATCTAATAACGCAAGAGTCTAATGCAAAATAAAATGCAATTTAAAGAAATGAATTTGAAAAGTATATTATTTTTATCTTATTTCAGGTTTTTTAAAGTTATCATTTCATTGCACAATGACCCATAATACTAATACTATCTACCTACTATTGAATACCCACCTTTGCCAGGCATGGCTTTACAGAAAGTGTAATAAAAACCCCCATGAGACAAATGTGATTGCTAAGGATTGAACTGTGTCCTTCCCCAGATTCATATATATGGAAGTCCTAGTCCCAAATGTGACAGCATTTGGAGATTAATTTGGTAATTAAGGTTAAGGGAAGTCGTAATAGTGGGATCCTAATTCACTGGAATTGGTGGCCTTATGAGAAGAGACAGTGGTCTCTCTCTGGGGCCACATTGTGAAGGTACTATCTAGAAGCTTCCAGAAGGAGGGCCCTCCCCAGCTCCTGACCATGTTGTCACCCTGACCTTGGACTTCCAGCCTCCAGAACCGTGAGAAAGCACATGTCTGTTCTTTAAGCCACACAGCCTATAATATTTTGTGTGGTCACTTGAGTGGACTGATAGAGGGGCTGTCCCCATGGTATGGGTTAGGGAACAAACTGAAAGTTCACTGGCAACACTGGTGTTTGAACCTCTGAGCATCTGACTACAAAATCCTACGCTTTAGATCCCCCTTTTGAATTTCAAGCCAGAAAATAATGAAAATGGCCTTTTACAAAATAAAAACACTTCAGCTATCATTTGTATTTTTATTTTACAGGTTTAGCAAACCACACATGAAACACATGGATTGTTCTCATCCTTAGTCCTTATTGTCTGATTTCTGTGTTCTAGCATGATTAAGGTGACCAGAGTTTAATATTGGTAAAGCGGGACACCATTGACTGGCGGGGGTGGGGGGTGGGGGGTGGGGGGGGTGGTTCTTAATTAAAAATTTGGTCTATATGGAGCAGCAACAATTTTCATAGAATGCAAAAATAGTATTGTAATATATTTTTAAAAATTTCAACATAAGTACAATTTACAAATATAATACATTAAAAAATTATGTATAGTATTATTTTATTCTTTGGCATATTTCTCATTTGAGTGAATTTTTTTTAGTAGATTGCTGTCGTTGTTTAAAAGGTCATGAAATTTTTCACAAGAATTTGT